>ML796427.1:96277-116695 GCA_009831015.1 Picea engelmannii
ATTCTGTTACTAGAAAACTGTCCATTGGAAGCTTTATATTTGTTGGTTGTATGGTTCATTAAATGATAAGTTACATGAAAATGTTTTAAGAATGAACCCATATCTTGCAGAGTTCATGGCAGTTGATTAAATGAACACAGGTGATGCATTAAAGTTGGTGTGCAATCCTGAGCTTGATTTTTGGCCTTGCTTCGTCTTAACCAAAGTCAACCAAGTCTTTGACTTTACTTGCACAACTTGATTTTTGGCCTTGCTTTGTCTTAACCAAAGTCAACTAAGTCGTTGCCTTTACTTGCACCAATAGGACTGAGTTAGTGTCATAAGTAAAAGTCAACTAAGTCTTTGCATTTACTTGCACCGATAGAACTGAGTTGGTCTCATAGGAAAACCCTAAGTTGGTCTCATTGGGAAACCCTCCTTGGGTTAGAAACCCTAGCGTAGAAGACATGGCAGTCGATTAAATGAACACAGGGGATGCATTGAAGTTGGTTTGCAATCCCGAGCTTGATTTTTGGCCTTGCTTTGTCTTAAAGAAAAGTCAACTAAGTCTTTGCCTTTACTTGCACGGCTTGATTTTTGGCCTTGCATTGTCTTAACCAAAGTCAACTAAGTCTTTGCCTTTACTTGCACCGATAGGGCTGAGTTGGTGTCATAGGTAAAAATCAACTAAGTCTTTGCCTTTACTTGCACCAATATAATTGATTTGGTCTTATAGGGAAACCCTCCTTGGGTTAGAAACCCTAACCTAGAAGAATAGAAGCAAGGCCACTAAGGTGATAGTGGTTAGCTTGTTTCGTTGCCCAACTCTCCCTCATAAGATGCACTTGTTTTGTTGCCCAGCTCCCTCATAAGACGGGACTTTCATTGAGCATTAGTTTGTGAATCAACACTCGGAAAACCTTGAGATCTTCCAATGTTCAAATTTCAAAATCTATCGAAAACGTATCGTAAAATTAATATCTTTACATCAGGGTAATTTTGAAGGAGATAGAAAAGATAAGGGTTCTATGCGTGATCCTGGAGGATCTTTAAATCTCACTAATATACATCTCTTTGTCATTAAAGCAAGGGTTGGCAAGGGCTCAAACAATTTCTTGAAGATTCTTCTGAAGTTGATCCAATGGCAATGGATCAAGGGATCTCTCAGCTGCAGGTCTATCAAGATTTTAAGATGATCATAAATAAAATAAAAGGGCAACTTCAGGGAAAGGAATATGCAATTGCTTCCTATTCAGTAAATGTTAATAGTTTAACCTCTCCGTTTACGAACATATATTTCAAGAACTCATTTCTCAGACACATGTTTTCTCAAAGGACAGAGTGTTGATGGGAGTACAATTTCTTTAACTAAAGAATTCAAAGAAAGGTTCCAGGCTCGCTATCTTTCAGGGCCCAGTTAACAAGCACTGTAGTTAGTACTGAATTAAATGGAGCTGGTGTAACTCTGCGTACAAATGAGGAAAACGTCTTGCTCTGGACGAGCGTAGACATTAAAAAGGAGTTTTGACAGTGAAAAATGTTTATGCAGCTATATTATCTCTATAAGAATTACCGGCATTGAGTGGAGGGCAGAGTCATTTATGGAAGTGGAATTTACCTTTGAAAGTAATTTTATTTTTCTGGCTGGCAATCAATAATAAAATTCTTACTTGGGATACTTTAAAAAAGAATGGCTGGGTAGGCCCGAGTTACTGCGTTTTATGTGGTCAACAAGCGGAAGACATCAATCACCTCTTCATCGAATGTATCTTCACAAAATCAGTTTGGAACAAATGTGAGCATCTCCTATAGTTTAAACACCAGTGGGTAGGATACACGCTACAAAATTGTATGGATCTTTGGGTATCAGACACTCATGTTTCGAATAGATTGCCGCTCTTGCTGTGCTCGTTCCTTTGGAAGGAACGAAACATATGTTTATTTGAAGGACATACTCCCTCGGCCTAGGCGGTGGTTAAAAAAATCATGGGAGCTTTCAATATAAACAAGGACAAGTAGAACACTCAATGTTTGCGCCAGAATCCGATCTTGAGGATGGAGGGTTACTCCTCGGCCACTTTTGATGGAGCTGCGGTGGCTGGAGGCACAAATTGTGGTGCAAGGTGTTAGCGATAAATGTTATCATGGGATCGAGAGCATTCAGGTCTGCAAGTTGCACGAAATGATCAAGCGCAGCGCAGGAGAATCCCTGTTTTTCCAAGTAGCAAGTCAAGCGAGCGGGCAAAATGTCATCGGCAGCATCCAGGGTCTATTTTTGTGAAGTAGATCGATGGTCGGTGGGTAATTGCAGTCAGCCGAGTCACGCCAAGTATAGCGCAGATGTTGTTAAAGAGGCGAACGGTGTCAGCCGTCGGATCGACAGAAGAATAGATCTGGACCGTTGGTTCGGGAGCGGACGCTTGTCATGAGATTACCCACATCGGGGACTCGGGCATCAGAGGTTGGAAGAATAAGTTATTCGACTTCACGAGCGACGAAGTGGCGAGAAGATCAAAACCGTCCATTGAAGAGGATCGCGAGTTTGCGAGGTTGCGAGATTGCGAGTTTGTTAGGTTGCGAGATTGCGAGATTGCGAGGTTGCGAGTTTGAAGACATCAGTACGAGTTGACTGAAGAGACACCCGGCTTTGAGTAGCTGTACACGCCTCTGTGAGGTGAAGTTTCCTGAGTATATAGACTCAGTTTTTGTATTTTGTAAGTATCGATGGTAGAGCAGAGCTCCCTACTGTAAAGTTTAACATACATTCTAGTTTGTTGGATATGCATCTGTATATGAGATATCTTGTTTTATGACAGACATTTTTTCTCACTCCATCTAATTTTCGTCTCATGCCAAGAGAGTTCATGATAGACTGAGTCGCACGAATTATTGCAGTTCTGTTGTGATAAATGATTTATCGTTGCATTATTGTATTCTCTGGTTTTTTGTATTTAAGTGCAAGAAGACCTTGCGTTTGGATGCCTTCTTCTACAGTCTATTAGGAACCTGTCGTTTATAACAGACCTTCGCATTCCTCCCATATAAGTCCTCCGCCTGCTCACCCTCTACTACAACTCACTGTCTGAAATTTATAAAGACCTCACTCACGTATGCATGACTGACCTAGTTTGGAGTTGGAATGATATCGTTTTGAGTTGGCTTCCATTCGGTCACCCCATCTATAAACAAACCATGACATAAAACTGATGGGCGTCGGGCTCTGCTCCTGATAGCAATCCGAGAGTGACTTCCGTCGCCAACACAAGGGAACGATAAAAACCATAAATGCTCAAGTTTTTCATTGGTTTTTCAATTGTGGAGCAAGAACAAATACAAAGGTCGAATTGTTGGGAGCATGGGCCACGCTTACCATCACAAAGCTGTTGAACCTTCGGTATATACACAGATTATAGGGGATTCAAAAGTGATAATCGATTGGCTGGATTAGAAAGAACAAATACAAAGGCCAAATTGTTGGGAGCATGGGCCACGCTTACCATCACAAAGCTGTTGAACCTTCGATATATACATGTTATAGGGGATTCAAAGGTGATAATTGATTGGCTGGATCACAAAGGAAAGCTTTAAGCCATCAATGTTGAAGCCTGGAAACGGAGAACAAAAGATCTGGTTCAGTTCTTCAATGGTATTTCTTTTCATCACATCTTCAGAGAAGCAAATACGGAGGCTGATAAACTGTCAAAGCTGACTCTCTCGGGGTGTCAAAAGGAAGGATTACCTATTATAACTGGGATGGAGAGATTGCAGGGCCAAACTTCCATGTGTATATCTTCTAAATCTGTTTTTATTTTTCTTTCCAATTTCTACTCCTGTCTAGCAGTATAGGGCAGATCTATATCTTGTTATGTTCCTTTTTGTTATCCTTGTCATGGACGTTGCTATCAATTTTGTTATTTCCTTTATATCAGATAGTTTGGGGCAGAGTCTCTTTAACTCTTTGTTTTCTCAAATAAGTATTGAAAAGTCAACAAGTTTTTTGGATCCTTTGTGGTCGGAATAGGAGTGATCAAAGCCATTGCGAATGTAAACAAAAACTTATATTAATATAATTTTTGTGCAAATTTTCATTTGGAAAAAAGTAATATAATCACTAACCCTTTTGCTGCACAAATTTGAGAATTTACCTTCTTTGCTAGTCTTTTGCTCATGATGAGAAAAGGTTAAAAGGAAACACACAATACTTTTTCGCTGTTCTAAATAAAATCTTTTTATCTCCGTTGGTATATGGATGTCTCATGATATTTAATGTTGATGAAAACAGGTGTATTTCTAAAAGTTACCTTTGTTGAAATGTATTGTATAGGAAGAATGATCTACATTATGTTTTTGTTTTAAAATCATGATCACTGTTGGCAGGGTATTTTAGAGGTATATGGTAGTCCTTCCTTTTTCTTATCTATGGAGGTCTCATAATATTTTGATGTTGACGAAAACAGGTGTATTTCTAAGAGTTACCTTTTGTTGAAATGTATTGTATAGAATGAATGATCTACATTATGTTTTAAATTATGATGACTATTTGCATGGTATTTTAGAGGCATATGGTAGTCCTTCCTTTTACTTATATATGGAGGTATTTTTCTTGAGAAAAGGTGAAAAGGGAACACAGGACTTGGGATTTTTGTTGTTCCAACTAAAACCCTTTTATCTCTGTTGATATAATCGAGATTTTATGATCTTTAGCTGTTGATGAAAATAAGTGTTTTTTTGGTGTTTCCTGTTGTTGAAATGAAAAACGTAATGCATAGAATGAATGTTGTTTTATACAGTCATGTTCTTCCCATAAAACTATGATGAGTATTCACAGAGTATTTATAGATCTAGAAATTGAATTTTTTTAATTTTCGCAGGGTATTAATAGATCTAGAAATTTTTTATGGGTTTCATTAAGATTTGACCTTCTGTTCTTGAATCTTCTGATCTAAAAGAATGTTGTAAAAGCATTTTCAGAATGTAATCCTATTATCATAGGAGCGTTAAATGTAACGCACACATAATTCAAAACACGCAGCATTCATATCTTCTTATTTCCCCAAAATAGTTGGGGAACAGTACAATAAAAGAACAAGAAAAACATCGATGGAATTCAAGAGCTATGGATCAGCGGTGGTCGCGGGTTGAGAAAATCTAGTGGATAATATGGGGGCATCAATAAAATAATAACACTAAACCAAACCTCCGTATGTATACAGCCTATATGGCATAAATAAACAAACTGGGAATAGGAAAAACTTAAAACATGAGTTTCGTTCAATCTGTGGTCTGGGGAAGAGAAAGTACGATGGGTTCGCCAAGCTTGGCAGAGTTTTGGTTCATAGCTTACACATAGATGCAAAACTGCTTTGAGCACCCAAAGAAATGGGATTAACGTTGGAGATAACCAAACACATACACCGTGTAACTATCAATCACTTAGGCCTATCAGACTCATCTATCACTTAAGCATATCAGACTCATCTGTCAGTGTAACTCTTACATTTTTTGACATTAAACTTGGAGATAACCAAACACTAAACTTAGGGATAACCAAACACTTAACCGGTTCGGTTCACCATGAAACTATCACACCAAAAAGCCACTTCGACATGCCAGATGCATCTGTCAGTGTAACTATGACAAAAGCCTCATTTTAAACTATTCCATGGCTTTATATACAAGCCATCGCATGACTATGAAAATTAAAACGTCGAGTCCATACAGTAGTCTGCGACATATAACATATAGTAGTGTGAAACAGAAAAGAGAAAAAATAGCTATATACTAAACCTCCTATATTTTGAATTTTTTGGGGATATTTGTTTAAAATCTAGCAAAAAAAATTGTTGAATCTGTAGATTTGAGTGGTTAAATTTGTATAATCTAAATATTTCACAGTGTTTACAACACATCGAATTCATTTTTGAATTCAGAATTACAACTTGAACAACAAAAAGTTGTAACTTTGTAAAAAAATTATAGCTGGATTCATTAAAAAAAAAGTTCACTCAAAGAGTGATTATCACCCAACAAAGGATTATCACCCAAAAGACAAAATCAAAGATGGGATGAAAAAAAACTAACCATTAAAAGGATTATCACCCAAAAGACGAAATCAAAGATAGAGATGAAAGAAAACTAACCATTAAAAGCCTCAAAAGGTAAAATAAAATTCGAAGTTACATGGTGTCCATGTCGAACTACAAAGCTTTTAAAAAGCTTAGTACCATTATAGACCTTCCAATTGGAAACCTTGTAAGCCTACATAATTCAAATGCAACATTATATAAACTAAAAATGGTTCAAAATCAGAGTATGCAACATTATATAAACTAAAAATGGTTCAAAATCAGAGTTCACTACTAGCATAAAGAGAGCATTGAATCTTAACTCCTGACAAGTATAGTTACAATTATTAAGGGTGAATAAATTCTATAATATAGGGATAAAGACAAACTCAAAAAGATACAAACGCAACACAGAGGATAAAAACTATTAAACCAATTAAATAAAACCAATGTGTTGGTTTGCATCATAAATTAAAAAGGAAAAGACTGTTCAACAACACTGTTTTTCAGAAAGCTTAGAGACTTAAACCTGCGCGCTTTAACGAGAACTAAAAATCTTACGTTAAAGCCGTCCTGAGGAGTTCAAGACTGACAATATATGTCACGAGTATAAATAAACAATTACAAAAATATGAGAATTCAGCGCTTATGTAACAGTTATCACTGAAGAATAATTATCATTATTTGAGGTAGAATCCACCTTTAAAAGTGTCACCATAGTGAACAGCATGTGGGGTTCAACGGTAGAGCAGCCAATAGAAACCGACAAGCCTAAACATATCCAGAGGTAGAGATAGACTAGTAATATACCAAAGTTCCAGAAGCAAAGACAGAATATAGTAAGACACCACTGCACAAACTGTTCAGAGGTGCAAACTGTTCAGAGGCGGTATAGATGCAGATCAAATAGGTTTAATCAGGCACTGCCATGGCCTCGGATCAAATTTAGATGTAGATCTTAACACATGGACGATGTCATATTATTTTGCCAGTAAATTAAATCCAAATTAGTCTATATTTTCAACAGGGTCCCGACCCTTAGTAGTAGGTAAAGCAAGGCGTTTAGTTGGTGAAGAAGATTGTTGACGGGGTCTTCTTTACTTGGTAGGTCAAGAGAGACTTGGTTAAATGGTAGAACGAAATGTCTTATACCCACCAAGGTGTTCAAATCCCCTTAAGGAGTGAGAATCACCCCATCCATTTATTCAAATAAAGTCAAGACAAGGTGCAAAACTTGTGTATTTGGAAAAAGAGACACTCTGCCTGGGATTTATCTTTGAAATAACCTTTTGGAAGTGTTGTAAAAAATAAAAACTAGGGTTTACAGTGAACTTTCAAAAAAATTCCAATAGATTGATTGAGCATCCGTACACGATCAATATATATACACGAACCAGTCACCTAAAACACAAACTCGAATACGAAAGGACAATAGCACATCACAACCGTTGCAAAAGCCATACTGAACAACAATGAAACCTGAATAGTAAGTCTCAAAAACTAAAAATAGAGAGATAGATATGTTCTGAATGTTAATGTTATGGCCAGTCCCAAGGGATCACGGAAGCAACGCTGCAAAAATTACCCAGGGCAATAGAATATAACATTCCTCTGCTCGAAAACTTCTTCTTACCCTACCACTACTCTAATATGCTGCCTTCAAAAATGAAGAACAACAAACGAGTAGCAGGAGGAATAATAGATGCCATCGACGAACATAATTTGCTATGTGATGTTCACGAAGGAATCTACGACATAAAACAAGTAATTGTTTACAGTCGCTCCATACCGTGAGGACGAGGAGCTCTAGCAAGAAGCATCCCATCCCCGTCACTTAATAATAACAGTTATACACACAAAACACACACTTACATATCGAATTTAATCAACATACATCTGCACACACTAACCCTGTTCCAATGCATTGCCGGAAGCTTGGTACCTGCCGCCATCTATATGCTCTGTGTTTTCTCCTCTTCTCCAGTCCTCTCCTCTTATAAAGAACGGAATGGTCTAGGGTTTTGTTTTCGTTTGTCGCGCTTAGGGTTTGCGTTTTTTATCATATTATTATTGTGAGTTAGGGCTAAGCTGCTCTCTATGCAAACCACTGCCATTTTTTTAATATATCTTTTACCCCACTCTTGAAAAAAACCGAAAAACTAAAATGTTATCTTGGTGCATAAGGTAAGTACACATACAGCTCAAAACTAAAATGTTATTTTTTTAATTTTTATTCAAGAGAAAAATTATTCATTATATTAATACATAATTTGTTGACATGACAAAAATCTAAGCCATTTAATTATATCCTCTAAAATGTGAAAACTTAAGTACAAGTTTGTTTGTATATGGTGGGATCCAAGCAAAAAAACATAATGAAAAAACTATAATTATGAGTGTTCTTGCGTAGCTTTCCTTGAAATAAGTATAACCCCAAAAAAAGAAACTGACAACCTTCAGCTAAATAAGTAGAAATAAAACACTATAAGAAGGGTTATATGCTAAAAGAGATTAAGAAAGAGAGTAGGGCCCTCATGTCCATCTACCCAATGGTTGAATGTGATTTTCCCTTCTTGCTTCTAGAGTGCTATCTTGGAGAGTAAATCGGTGTTCTTGTTTTGATCCCAATAGATATGTGAGAAACTGATATCCCTGCAGAATTTTTGGAGCTCTCTGATTCTGTCATTACATCCCAACAAAGAGACAACCTGCAGTTTTCCTCTACGATTCAACCAGTAGATTATGATTTTGGAGTCACCGAGAATTTGTAATGCTTCAATGTTGAATCTAGTTGCCAAGTTGAGAGTAGCCCAAACTCCAAGTAATTATGCCCTGGTGTTGGTACCTGGACCACAGTTAAAGGTCCATATGTAAAATGTATTATCAGTTAACCTTAACAAACCCCTTGCCCCACTTTGAAGACCATTACACTGTGTTACTCCATCAAACCAACCCATAGATGTGCCTCCTTCTAAGTGAATTTGAACTATTTTTGGGATTGCCACTTTTGTTGGAGTTGTCGTGTTAGCAACAATTCTGAGTGTTTTATAAACAAATGAGCTAATAGAGGGGATCCCATTTTCAAATCCTTTTTTTGTTTCATTCCAGCCAAACAAACCAACATACCAGAGAATGAAGGGTGAGATAGTTTCTCTCATTTTTAGCCCAATTTTCATAACAAACAATTAAAGAGTTTCCTTCCCAATCAGATTTTAACTTTTGTTCACTTTTTATCTTGTCCCAAACTTGTTTTGTGAAGGTACACTTGACAAAAAGATGCAGTATTGTCTCTGAATCACTTGTACACAGTTGGAAAATACTAGGTCCTTCCCATCCTTTCCGATGCAAGATGTCCCAAGTAAGAATTTTATATTCAATAGCTAGCCATGTGAACAGTCTGATTTTTTGTGCAATGTTTTAGGTCCACTCGTGTCTCCTCTAGCCACCAAAAGATTGATGCCAGATTTTATTTGTTAAAGCACTATAAACATTTTTGACAGAAATAAGTTCAGATTTATCTCTCCCAATCCACTTGAGCTCATCATCTTTGTTTTGTAGCTGCACACCTGATCCCGATAACGCCCTGCAAAAGACATCGCATTCCAAGGCCAAGTCACCAGAGAGTTTGATCTCATCATTGGATATCCAATTGACTGATAAAAACCCTGTCCTGGAGATACCTCTTGCTTTGTAAAGGTATCTAATGTTTTTATTGTTTAAGAAAGTTATGAGCTCTGGAGATTAAAAAAGAGGACTTCCTCAATCCCAAAATACAGTCCTTACCAATTATTACCGAGTGACCAAACCCCAGATTCCAACACAGCCAGTGAGTGATCAAATTTACCGACTTTAAAAGATTTTTCCAAGTCTGTGAGGTCGATCTCGTTGTGGAAGAAGTCATTCTGAACTAGGTGGAAATTGAACAAAAAGGGAGGTATTTGTCTTTTATAACCGTATGCCAGATCCCCTCCTTCGTTGGCACACACCAGAGAGAATTTGTTGCCAAAGCTTTGTTAAAGTGAAAATTATTTCTTATCCCTCAGCCTCCCTTTTGCTTCGGTTTGGCTAGCAAATACCAACTACATAAATGAAAATGTGGTTTTTCGTTACAGCCTGACTAGAGAAAATTGTAAGTTAACTTTTAAATCTTATCAAGTATCGAGGCTAGTATGGCTGTCAGTGCCATCCAAAAAACAGGTTGACATTCAAGTACAACTTTGATTAGAGTTAAATGACCTCCTAGGGAAAGCCATATGTTGCACCAGTAACCAATTATTTTTTCAAACTTTGTTGCTAGCCAGCTCCAATCCATTGCCTTATAAGAATCAACTTTTAGAAAGTAACCAAGATACCTAAATCCCTCGGATAGATCTACAAAGTTGTAAGGGAATACTTCTTTAAAAAGTTCCAAGGATTCCCCTTGAATTCCTGCATAGTGAAAAGTCGACTTTGTCCAGTTTATCCTCAATCCCAAAGCACTGCAAAAGATGTTTAGAATGTCTTTTATTTCCTTCTATTCCTATAAGGAATCATTTGTCATGATTAAAACATCATCTACAAAGAACATATGAAGCATCTTTACAATCCTAGAAACCTTCACCCCTGCCAGCTTCCCTTCAGCATGTCCTTTTTTTAGCAGCAGGCTAAGTCCTTCCATAATCAAAATAAACAACAACGGAGAGAGTGGACATGTAACGGCCCAAATTGATTAATTTTATCATAGTTTTTAGTTTAATTTAATTAATTATTAAAATATATTAATGAGTCTTTTATTATTTTATTATTAAAAGGTGGGTGGAGTAATTAATGGGGGGATAAGGTTGTTGGGAATTAATGAGGGGGATTTGAGAGAGGAGGATAAGGAAGAAGGGGAGGACTTGGAAGAGGGATCTCATTTTGTTTTAGAATTTCTAAATTTATGAAAGATAGAGTATGAGTAAATTGGAAGAATTGTTTTGGGGAACTCTCACAAGGCACTGTTGTTGCTGGGAATTTTGGGCTTGGGGGCCAGGAAACTGCAAGGATTTCTGGAGCTAGGGAGTCAGAGAGGTTGTTCCTAGTTGGCTGGGAGGTTAATATTCAGTCTGGGCAAGAATAAGAACGAGATCAGACAGAAAAGGGACTATATAAACCAACCTGACGGTGGAGATATGTATTATGTTATTGTTATCATTTTTTTGTTGTTGCTGCTGATATTATTATGTTGTTACTGTTTATTCTTGGTTTATTCCAAGTATAAGAAAATCATGAAAGAAATTCTAAACTAAATTTTAGTCATTTAAGTACGAGATTTTAGAAAACTTTAGGAGATTTTAGAAAACTTTTAATTAGTTTGAGTCCTGAAAATAACCAGGCTCTACATATGGTATCAGAGCCTGGTTTCAAAACAGAAACATGGGCTTGACCACCCACAACAAGATTTTGTCTTTGTGCACTTCTTCATCTGCAATCTGATTTGGGTTGTTACAATACATAGCCTTAGGGTGTTGCATGGTAATAAATTACATGTAATATATTAAAAATTATGTGTTGATGGATATAATTGTTAACATGAATGAATGATGCAATGAGGACATACACGTCAATGAAAAATCTATCATTTTCTAAACACTTGACCTTGGTAGTCTTCGACATAAGTGCCCAAAATTTATCACAGTAAAGAGTTGAACTTAAACCCCCAACTAAGCAACCATAAATCACTGCCTATTGCGGACATTGCTTAAAAATCAGTACAACCTTGCAAATTATGAATAAGTTGTCTTGTGATGCTTTATTTCACAGAAAATTTTAGTGACAAACTTAACAGAAGATTATAATAAAAGCCTTCTTGAAAACGCAAAAATTTACTGATGTACAATACAACACAACACACAAATCGACATCAAGCACCAACTAAGCGCCAAGCCCAGGAAAGAGAGCCCACAAGGGACTAATTGTGCACAACACATTGATGGTGCATGTGAGCACAGACGCATACAACCAGTACTGTAACATACCCACTACATCAAAAATAAAATTTTCTCTCTTTCTCAAGGGATAGAATCCTCGAATTCCTGCGGGGGCCCAGCACAGGCTATCCCTTCCCTGATCCCCCCCTAAGCGACCACAACCTGGCCTTAGCGCATGCGCCGCTTCGCAACTCGTGAGTTGGAGGGTCAAGGCTCTCGACTCCTCTTTCTCCAAACGTTGATACCCGAAATGCGATACGGGTATGGCTCCCTCCTCACTAGCTCCCTCTACATATAACCGTAGGCTAGGCTAAACACTAACACTACTTGCAACTCGCGACTTCGCGAGTTGGGGTGTTGAGCCCTCATGCTCCTCCTTTGCGAATCCCCGAGACACGATAATTCAACAATGGGTTGACTCTTTCCCTGGCGGTAGGTGTCCTTCTGGCGACTCTTTTCTGCAGTTGAAAGGAAATTCTTTCAACCTTTGAACCCCCGATACACGATACCACGCAGAGGTTATGATCCAACGGTTCTCCCGTGGCTTAGATCCAACGACCATGATCACGTCGCGATCTCGCAAATCGTGAGTTCATGCAGTCCTACCCTTGACCACTCCAAGTCGCGAGTCAATGAAATGCTACTCGACTGCCACGTGTCCTGTGCCAACATACGGTTTTGAATACTTCAGGATTTTCAGGACGTTGTCCAGTCCACTCTCCTACCTATGCCTAGGTTAAGATCGACAAGCAATAAAGCTCTGACAGATTCTTGGATCTGCGGTCCTGGAAAAGGGTGGGGCCCTCTTTAAGCCGCCAATTTCGGACCCCCCCCCCCCATTAAAGGTAGATAGGCAAAGGGGGTCCGGAATCCAACCTTGACCGTAGATCCAAGCTCCCCAATCCAGGCCGTTGAAACCTGCGCGCTCAATTTCGGACCCCCCCCCGCTTTAAAGGTAGAATGGCGAGGGGGCTCCCGAATGGAACCCTGGTCGTAGATCTGGGTGCGCAGATTCTGGCCGCCCAGATTCGCCCGTCGTTTAACGAAACAAGCCTTTTGCGACCCAACTTAGGTTAAGTGGGTTTCTCTTGACAGATCCATTGGTCTTGACAGATCTGGGGTATTTTCGAACACGAGTAAGAAAAACGCTGGGATTTCGCCACGTGCCCTCCTTAATGGACGACTACGATCAAATTGCGACTTCGCACGTCATGATTTCAAACAGTATGTTCGTTGACCTTCTTTCTCTACGAGTCAGCGAAATGCTGAGCTCTCACCACGCGTCCCTTCTGATGGACGACTCTGATGATTTCAGAACTTGTCTCGTGGACCTTCCTCCGAATCCAACGACTATCGGTCCGTATGCTTCAGATCTGACGGCTCAGATATGTTTTTCCTCATGCGCTCACTCCTCGTTGTATGGACGTGGATTTCTATGGTCTAGATCTCTCCTCTGTGGCTAATCTAACGATAATTATCGCTCTTCCTCCTGAGCTTGGAATTTCCCCCGTCTTGGAAGAATTCTCTAAGTGTCAAAGGCTTCGACCTTTGATTCCCTTGCGAGCCCTGTAACTTTGGGTCTTGTTTATGTTCCCCTTCACATTGGTTACCTACATTCATCAAATCTTGCGAAGACTATAAGAGTCGAGGCGTTAACGCCTACGCTCCTTCCTCAAATTTAACGGTCGTGACAGACCTTGGGTCGTCCCGAACGAATCTTGTCTGTCCATCTTCCAAACGAAAGGACATTTCCTTTCGATACTTGAATCTCACTATCCTCCTAGAGTCTACGTCAATTAGGAAGGGCTTAATAGCTTTGCGCTCTTTCTCCTGGACTTAACGCTTGGAAGAATTCTTTCGCGCACCCCTTACGTTCATTCATCCAGTCTAGAACTTAAGTGGTTCTCGATTTTTGCTTGCCTCGCAGAGAGCCTGTGTGAATATGCACTACCTCTCTTGAAGTTAATCCACTCTGTCCTCGAAGGGACTCAGAAAAATAGGGGGGAGGGGTCGACATACTTACAGGAAACTATACCTAAGGTCGTTGGACTCACAGTTCGCGATTCTAGCTTAAGACACTACAGAACTAAAGCAGACAAGACGGCTCTCGGTGGAGCGAACTCATGCCCCAGAATTAATAATTTGTACAAAAACCAACTATGGTATGTAAGTGTACACATGCATCCATTATTTCCAGTCTAAAACACCAGGCAATCACTCCACACAGAAATCATTATGACCGTATAAACATGAGCATGTATTCATGATAATTCAATTCAAAATACAAGGCATAAAAAACTTATCAGATTCACCAGGCGTGATGAAACTGTGGAGAGGGGTGCTCGTTTCCACCCAACCGTAGGCTCAGTGACTCCAAAAGGATTTGCCACTAGCCACCCCAAGCTAGACCACGATGCTTTGAGACTCAGTCTCCTACTTCCAGCTCAACGGAAGTCCAGGACGAAGGTTACTCTCCTTCTCCTAATACAGAAAAATAATGCCAGGATGAAGTTTACTCTCCTTCTCCTAATACAGAAAAATAATGCCAGGATGAAGTTTACTCTCCTTCTCCTATGTTCAGAACTCCTTGTGTTTCTAGAGTTTCTCTAGTTCTCTTCCATGATCCCTGTTGTGTACGTTCTCCCCTCTCCCCCGTCCCCCACTTCCTTTCTTGCCTTTTTTCTGCAAGATTGTGTGTGGCACGAATTCCCCCGTTCATGGCCAGGTCTGAGAGCTTCTATGGATGGGCGGTTTGCCCCCATACCCTCATTAACTCTTGAGGAGCCTCCCCACCTACCATCCTGGTAGGTAATTCATTCCAGGGTCAGAGAGTTGCTTTGGTCTTGGAGCAAGTAAAAATGAGTACAGTACTGGCTTGGTGGAAGTTAATGCAACCTTTCTCGGTCCCTTCCACCCCCTCTCATTAGCCAGCGTGGTCTCTTTTAGCACATCCCCCTCCCAGCAGTCATGCAACACATATTCATAACATAATTTACATTTATCAACCTTTTATACAAAGGTCCGTCAAATCAAACATTCACATCTTTGAGTTTGCCATAGTTCTTGGCCAATATAGTTATTTTTACAGACTGGGGGAAATTGGGTGTTACAATTCCCTCCCCCTTAAAGGAACATCGTCCTCGATGTTCTATCTATCAATATGACGTGTATGTACAAAAGTAAACAAAATCGGATATGCCTGTTTCATGGCATCTTCCATTTCCCACGTAGCCTCATCTGGGCCAAAATGTTTCCACTGCACCTTGACCTGTGGAATGGTTCGGTTCCTGAGTGGGGTTTCCTTTCTGTCTAGTATGCATTGACGTTCTGGCAGGAATTCTCCCTCCGGTTCTACTTGGATCAAAAACCAGTCAATTATATGATTAGAATCGTGTACATACTTCTTCAAAAATGAAACATGGAAAACATTATGTGCTTTTACTGTGGGAGGAAGTGTTAGCCTATAGGCTACAGGTCCCACTCTATCTAGAACTTCAAAGGGTCCACAATACTGAGGTGCCAACTTGGCACAAGCTCCCATCCTCAGGGAACTCTTCTTGGGCCTAACTCTGAGATATACGTGGTCTCTTGTCTTGAATTCTCTTGGAGTTCTCTTTCGGTCGGCGTAACTCTTCTGTCTGTTCTGAGCAACCTTTAGATTTTGTTATCTGAATCACTTGTTGTTCCATTTCTTTTATAATGTCGGGTCCAATAGTAATTTTGTTTACGGGATTACTCCAACTGACTGGAGTGTTTCATGGCCTACCATAGAGGACTTCGAAAGAACTCATCTTCAAGGATTCTTGGTGGCCGTTGTTGTAGGCGAATTCCACCAGTGGCAGGTAATCTTTCCACTTTTTGGGTTGATGCATTACATGCATCCTTAGCATGTCTTCTAGTATTTGGTTCACTCTTTCCGTCTGTCCATCGGTTTGAGGATGATAGGCTGTGCTAAACAGTAATTTGGTCTCTAGACCAACCATCAAGGATTTCCAAAAGTTGGAAGTAAATTTCGTGTCTCTGTCAGATATGATCTCTTTAGGCATACCATGTAGTCTGAATATCTCCTTCATGAATACGTTGGCGATGTCTATTGCCTTGCAAGTCGACTTGACGGGGATAAAATGAGCGGACTTGCTAAATTTATCCACCACTACCATGATGGCGTCATTCTGTTTGATCAAGGTTGGTAATCCGGTGATGAAATCCATGGAGATTGTTTCCCATTTCCATTCTGGGATTGGTAGAGGTTGTAATAATCCTGCTGGGTGTCAGTGTTATGTTTTAACATGTTGGAATTCTATGCATTTGGCTAAGTATTCAACTATGTATTTCTTCAATCCAGGCCAATAGAATTGTTTCCTAGTGGCCGTGATCATCTTCTGGTATCCTGGATGACCAGTATACGGTCTTTTATGTAGTTCATCCATTATGAACCTCTTCAAGTCATCACAATCTGGAATATACAATCTGTTTCTGTAGGTTAGAAGACCTCCATGTATCATCTGGTAGCCTTCATACTTTATCCCTGTGGGTTCTTACTCTAGGTACGAGGTCACAGTCTGGAAGAATGTGTCTGCATTCCTGACTCTTTCTTTGACATTCGTCTCGCAGGTGCTCACCTCTACCAGGTGAATTGTTTTCATACTTCTACTAAGGGCATCGACCACCTTATTTTCCTTTCCTTTAATATGTTTGATTTCAAAATCAAACTCGCTAAGGAGAGCCATCCACCTAGCTTGTATGGCATTGAGCTTTGGTTGGTCAAACAGATATCGCAATCCATAGTGGTCTGTCATAAGTACAAATTTCCTTCCCAGGAGGTAATGCCTCCACATTTTTAAGGCATGCACTATGGCGGCCAACTCTAGATCATGGGTCACATAATTGACTTCGTGCTCATTCAATTTTCGGGATTCATAGCAGACTACACTTCCTCCTTACATAAGGACTCCTTCGAGCCTTTCCTTGTAGGCATCTGTGCACACGAGGAAGTCAGATTCGGGATCGACAATCTTCAATACGGGTGCGTGGGTCAGTAGATGTTTTAAGGATTGAAATATTTCTTCACATTCTTGTGTCCATGTGAATTTAGCTCCCTTCTTTTGGAGGGCAGTGATTGGACAACCAATCTTGGAGAATCCTTTTATAAATCTCCTATAGTATCCTTTTAAGCCCATAAAGGATCTGATCTCTGAAACGTCCTTTGGGGTAGGCCATTCCATGATAGACTTGATCTTGTCAGGGTCTACTGCTACTCCTTCTTCAGATATGACATGGCCCAAGTAATGTATTTTCTTCTGGAAAAAGTCGCACTTTCTAAATTTGGCATAGAGCTGATGTTCTCTTAGCACTTAAAGCACAAGTCTAAGATGTTCCTCGTGTTCCTCTCTATTCTTGGAGTAAATTAATATATCGTCAATAAAAACCAATACAAATTTGTCTAGGAATTTGCTGAGCACATTGTTCATCAAGCACATAAAAGTGGCAAGGGCATTGGTTAATCCAAATGGTACTACCACAAACTCATAGTGACCATATCTCGTCCCGAAGACAGTTTTGTGGATGTCTTCACCCTTGATTCAGACTTGATGGTATCCAGATCTCAAGTCAATCTTTGAGAATATGGAAGCACCCCTCAATTGATCGAACAGGTCATCGATCCTGGGTAAGGGATACTTGTTCTTTATGGTTACCTTATTGAGTTGTCTATAATCTACGCACAGTCGGAGTGTACCATCTTTCTTTTTCACAAACAGGACTGGTGCTCCCCATGGAGACACGTTGGGCCAGAGATAGCCTTTGTCCATCATTTCCTTTAGTTGTAATCTAAGCTCAACTAGCTCGGGTGTGCTGATCCTATAGGGTGTCCTAGACACTAGCACTGCTCCTGGTGCAAGTTCTATCAAGAAGTCAATGTCCTTTCTCAGGGGAAGACCTGGTACCTCTTCCAGAAATACATCTCTATATTCTCTTAGTGTCAGGTAGTCTTTGAAGCTTGGTTTGTCATCTTCCACTGTGTTATCACTTGGTAAATTTCCTAGAGGTTGAAAAAGAAGAAATCTACAAAGGTAACCTTAACCAACTGCTTTTAAAGCTGGGATCTAGCCCTTCCAGCTTCAGAGAGGGATCTCTCTAAATGATTTAGCTTTGTTTGTTTTCAAATATTAGGCTAGTTAAAGGAATCGTTGATTTTGCAGTGGAGGGTTTTTAAAGTTGGTTGAGACAAGTTACACATCCATTGGGCTATGGGGTCAGTGTTTATTCAATTCTGAGAAATAACCAGAAACGCCAAAGAGGTTTTCCACAAGGCGAGGTAATACATTCACTGGATCTCTTAGTATTTTAAATGATGAATGGAAGAACAGATGAGGAAAATAACTTCAACTAACAAGCACTTAAGAATCTCTTAATTGAAGATATTTAGAAGATAAACATTAAAATCTCTATAATCGGATATAGGGTATCAGAGATAAATCCTGCAACATAACGCTATTCGTAATGATTAGATTCAGAACACAAAATGAAATACGGAGACAGAAAACATTAACTCAAAGAATCACATCACCAGTGAACATACGCAATAATCCTGTAAAATTCCTCTTCTTTATTAACGGTGAGTCTCTTCAAAAATGATACAGCTTGACGACAATAGGGTGTGCAAATCAACAACCCCCAATACATTGAAAAATAAAGTATTTATAAGTCAAAATACAAACGTTCCTGTCATAACTGATCAGGACGTGTTCATCCTATTTTTAGCATAACTAACTTAACTAATCAAAATTGTTTTGATGACTCGATGTAACTGTTTGTTGAACTTCTGGGTAGGCCATTGGCGAGGTGCCTTCGCAACCTCTTCTGACTGGATCAGTGACTGGATCGTGACAGCTCATCCGCTAATCTAGCAGATCGCACAGCTCCTCCCATCTGATATGACCTGGCACTGTGATTTTAAGCAGTCGCCTGTACACTTCGTTCATATCTGTGTACTTAGCAAATGTGGGCTTGATGATGAATATGTGCTTAATTTCATGTTGGATGTCAATATCCAACTGCAGGGCTTCTATGAATGCTTTTCCCGTGATACTCCCTTGTACCCCTGCAAACTTGGAAACAGACGCTTCTGCCAACTTCTTCTTATAATCAGGGAGTGTCATCAATTTATCATTGATGACCTTCATACCAGGCAGGCCTTTCCTTTGCAGAGCATCTATCTTGTGAATTTTTTTTTGCACTCCTTGATCCATAACTTGGATTTTCTCCTCAAGCTGGAGCATGAGGCCTCTTTTGGTCAGAACTCTTTTCACCTCCAATATAGTTTCTGTCCTGTCCTCGATCTTCAATTCTTCTAGTTCCTCCCTGGTCTTTGAATTTAGGAACCTTATGATTTCATTAGCTTGAGCTGGCATGTCTCCCAGCTCAGTCCTGATTTTCTCCACAACTTGTTAGATCGTTTCGAGCAACTCATTTTTCTCAAACATTATTTGAAACATTGTCCATATTTAATTTATGGACTTGGAAATATCAGTCCATATCACCTCTTTGGCCTCAGCCAGAGTCTTCCCTACCACGGTCTGCTTTTGGAGCAACTGCAACTCCTTCCTGATCTGCTCATTCACCTGTTTTTCTTTAGACAGACTTGTCTAGAAAGAAACTTTTAGCTCTTGGAGATTTTCCACCTCTTTCTTAAGTCTACCGATTTCAGACTCCTGCAAATTCATTCTCTCCATAGACTTGGCCAGGTCTATGGTGCCTTCTGGTACCTGCATTGTTGTTGTGGATGGAACTGCTGTCACTATCGCTGTGCTTAATCCTGCAATGGGGATAGCGCTTAAGGGGATGGTCTCTGTTAGGGTCCTATAATTATAGGCGAGTCGATACTTCGACTGTTATTTTGGCATCTCTCCCGGTGACGAAGCATAGCTCAGGTGATTCCATTTCCTCCCTCCACTCTTGTCGCTCAATCCTCCATCACCTTGCTGCATCCTTCATCCGCTGCATCCTCTCCCCCTTGTCTTTCGTCAACCTCCATTATCCCGTCTTCCATCCCTGCGTAAATGGACTTAGGATAAACAAATTGTTAGTAATAAGGTTAGTCTAAGTTAGACTGATTAATAAACCCGTCTTCCATCATTTTTCAAAAAGCGCTTTCCTGATGATGGACCACACTAGTTTGGTCCGAAACGTCGAAGAAAACAAAACCTATGCGATGGATCCGGAAGCTCTCTCTGAACAAAACAATAATCGCAAAAGTCTTAGAACAGAAATGATTAATAAACCACTAATTGAATAATCGATTAATTATTAATTACTTATTAATTAATCAATTATTAATTGAGTTAATAAATTTAGGTTAGTAAATAAATTAGTTATTAGGATTAGTTTTAAATTAAAATAAAATATTAAAATAAAACATATATGAA
>ML796427.1:124856-141873 GCA_009831015.1 Picea engelmannii
TCATTTGAAAAGATGGATAGAAAACCCAGGATGGGTTCGTCTACCCATTGATCAGAATAGTACCCAAGCAGGGCACACAGGGAAGAAATAATTTGATTTCCTTTGACGGAAAACAAAGAGGAAGGATACGGGGGATTTGTGGTAGGGAGTGGAGTGGAGGTGGGGAGGAAAAGCTCCATTATCTGGGCTCTCTGCGGGAAATTCATTTTTTGGTAGATCTCAGTGAGGATTTCCAGGTTGAAAGGGGTTGCAGACTCAGGGCGGGTTATCTGCATCATTTGGTCGATATCCTCTGGGGTAATGAAGAAGAGGACGTCCCCAGAGGAGGAAACAATGGCTTTCTGTTCGGGGACGTAGTGAGCTTGGCACTTGAGTGCAAATTCTGGGAAATGGTGGACTTGGGGGAACAGATATAGGGGAAAATTGGACTCCCAGAGCCCAATCTCGTCACTCTGGTCTAGAAAAACATCCCGGATCCATGATTGCAGATCAGAGAAGTCAAAGTTGCATGTAGTGTCCTCTATCAAGCGGTCCTTGTCTACCAGAGGGATTTTATCAAGATCGAACGAAGGAGGAACGAACGGATTCTCTTCCTCTTCAGCTGGCTTTGTTTTAGATACCATCTCAGCGACTGTACCTGCAAAAAACACGTTAGTGGGGTCTATTGGGGGTGGAGGAAAACGACGTGGAAGCAGTGGGAAAATGATAGATACGTTCTCTGGTGCGATGGATGGTTCTGGCGCGAGGGATGAATAAAGAGTGAAAATTTTCGCAACGGTATATTTATTCAAAACTGGGTCGGTCGGACGTGGGAAAACGGTCAGCATGACAACGGGCATATCATCCCGTTATTAATGTGCAACGGGCCACTTGGGGTGATATGGCAGGTGACAGTGACCAAAGTATATGGACGACTGACGTGGAGGTTTGTGTTTGGGGGTAAAGTCGCCAAAGGGGGTTGTTCATGAGTGAAGGGTGTTATGGCACTGACACCGTGGACTGACAGTAGTAACGGGATGGGACTTCGACCCAGGGGCAAGTGGGACAAGTGGGCTCAGTGGAGGGTGATGTTCAGGGGTGATGGGATGTCAGATGGCAGGTGGGGGATTTGACCTTTGGACCAATGGAAACGCGCCATGTGTAACAAGGGGCCCGTCTGAAGGGATATTCATTCCGGACCCCCCCCTTTGATTAAAGACAAAACACCAAGGGGTGTCTGGAATGCGTTAAGAACCATCGATCTGAGCGCTTGTATGATGGCCGTCCTGATCTGCGCGCTTCTTAATATCAATTTCGGACCCCCCCCTCCATTAAAAGCAGAACGGAGGGGGGGGTCCGGAATCCAATGTGAACCGCCGATTTGAGCGCTGGATTAAGAGCCATCCAGATCTGCGCCCGATTTATAACCAATTCCGGACCCCCCCCCCTCCATTAAAGGCAGAACGGGTGGGGGGTCCGAAATCCAATATGAGCCGTGGATTCACGCGCCCCTTTCAGGACCGTCCAGATCTGCGCAAGCATTACCATCGATTTCGGACCGCCCCCCTTTCGATTAAATGTAGAACACTAAGGGGGGTCCGGAATGCTCTGTGAGCCGTTGATCCGGGCGATGAGATCTGGACCACTGGAAAGTGACCGGAACATATGTCCGGGGCGGAAAATGTCATGTGCACGGAAAACTTAGGATTAGTGCTTTGTTCATGGGTTTTCTTCGGTTTTTCTCATATACACCACTAAGGGGACATCAATTCAATTACACTTAGGCATTGGAGTCATAGGGTAACATCTCTATCGATCTGGCATTATTTTGGCAAGGCAGGCAAGCTACATCCTAACCTACTGTCATAAGGCAATTAACCCAGATTAAACAATTGGGTTAAGATTTTATTCTTTCTAGGGGCTATCTGATCAGGATTAGATGGTCTGATCAGATGTATTCACTAATTCTAACCTAGGGGCTATCTGATCAGGATTAGATGGTCTGATCAGATGTATTCACTAATTCTAACCTAGGGGCTATCTGACCAAGATTAGACAGTGTGATCAGATGCATTCACTAACCTATCACCATTGGAAATTTAAAAGAACTTGGTCATGCTTGAAAGGTATGACCAAGCTGCTATTATTGCATGGGGCTTTTGTTTCCATTCTTTTATGCCCTCTTTTCTTTTCTTTTCTTTTATTTTTTCTTATTTCTTTTTATTTTTTTATTTTTTCTTTTTATTTTTTCTTTTTCTTTCTTTACAAATTATTTGAAGAAATGAAATATCATTTGTCAACAAGATCACCAGATACGGAATAAATCCAAGTCATGAGTTGATTCCCATAATTTATGGGGAGATAACAGGCGGCTCCACATGGGGATGGTACTTGCCCTGTTAAGTGCCAAGAATCCAGTTTTTCCTGTCATCCTGAAACAATCTGTCTAGTAATCTCCATTGGTCTGATTCTATGAAAGGTATTGAAGAATAGTGATCAGCAGCTTAGGGCCTTCTCTTCGGGCTTCAACAACTTGACCGTTGTCCTCCATTCGGAAAATGCAAGTAAATACTGAAAATTTAAAACGATATGTACAATGGAGAGTGGTTTCTTCAAAAATTTTACTGGGGGGGAATATAATGCTTCAACATTCTGCCATTCACAGGTGCTCCTAGCAGATCTGACCCATCGACATTGTTCAGTAAAAAGGCATTGTTTCCTTTGAAAGCTTGGATCATGTAAGGGCCTGTCCACAAATGATCAAATTTCCCATGCTTTCCCTTGTCCTCGTTCCTGGCATCCCATCTTAACACCAGGTCTCCCAGTTCGAAATCATCCTCTTTGGTTCACTGGTCAAAGATCTTCTTAATGTTCTCTTGGATGACCTGTGTTTTGTTGAAAACTTCCTCTCTGGTCTGCTGCAAGTGAATCATCTGATTGATTCTTCTCTGGGAGTCGTTTGGCTCAGCTTGAATATCTTGCAGTAACTTCATGACTGGGACTCCCAAAGAAGTTGGGAAAACAGCCTCAGTACCGTAGACCAGCTGGTATGGTGAAATACCAATTGACCTTTTAGTGGTGAGTCTATCTGCCCATAAAGCAAATACCAGCTTATCGTGCCATGATTTTTTATTCTCCTGCAATGTTTTCTTGATGATATTCACCAAAGTCTTGTTTGAGGATTCTGCTAACCCATTCCCCTGAGGGTAGTAGGCTGTAGAGTGCCCCAAGACAATGTGGTAACGACTGCAAAAATAAATAAGCTTCTTCAACTGAAAGGCAGCTGCATTGTCAGTAATGATCTTCCTAGGACAACCAAAACGGGATAAAATATTATTTTCAAGAAATTTAATAATAACAGCGTCAGTGGCTTGCCTGCTTGGTACAGCCTCGATCCACTTGGTGAAATAATCAGTGGCCGTGAGAATCCACTTATGTTGGCCTGAAGATGGAGGGTGTATTTCTCCAATGAAATCGAGTCCCCATTGCTGGAAAGGGGCCTCAACTGAGATTGGTTTAAGAGGTAAAGGAAGGAGTTTCCTTTTACCCTCAAACAATTGACACTGGTGACAGGCTGATACTTTCTGATGTACATCTGCAAACAGGGTGGGCCAGTAAAATCCCGCTCTAAGTATCTTGTTGGTTGTGGCCTTCCAGTTCAAGTGGCCACCACATTCACCTGCATGGAACTCCTGCAACACTTTGTCAGCTTCATCTTTGAGCAAGAAATTTAAAAGAATACCTGCAGGGTCTTTCCAATACAAATTTCCTTCTAGAATACAGAATTTTAAAGCTTTCAACTTCAAAAATCTAGCTTTGGTTTTAGTTAAACCAGGGGGAGCTTGTAAATTTTGTAAAACAAAAACAAGGTCTGCATACCATGGAGAATTTAGAAAAACCTCTTTAACGTTTGGAGTCGCCATCTCGCCCTGTTCATTTGCCACATCTAGAAAATTAATGTCGAGAACCTGAAGGTTAGATTCAGCCATCAATTTGGCAAGGCCTTGGCCTTTGATTAGTTTGGTGGGCTTAATTTCTATGTCGTATTCTAGAATAACTGCAATCCACTTTCCCCTTCTCCCATCAGGGTTGTCTTGTGTTAGGATGTCTTTCACTACTGCGTTTGGAACATATGCTATGACGTGTGAATGAAGAATATAGACCCTGAAGTCCTTTATAGCCTTTACCAAAGCAAAGGCCTGTTTCTCCATAATATTATAGTTCAATGCAACATCTCTTAGGGCTTTGCTGAAGAAATCTATGGGTTGTTCATACCCTTCATTACTCTTCTGCAGTAATACAGCTGCTATTGTATGTTCGGAGGCGAAAGAAAAAAGATAGAAATCTTTAGTGAAATCGGGACTAATCAAAACTGGGGCTTCCGTGAGCGCTTTTTTGACTTGTTCAAAGGATTGCCTAGCTTCAGAGTCCCATTTTATCTTAGCGTCCTTTTTAAGCATGTTCGTAATGTTTCGGAGGAGCTCAGCCAGATTAGGAATGAATCTTCGAAGAAAGTTAATTTGCCCTATAAATGACTGTAGTTCTTTAAGGTTCCTGGGGTGTTCTATTTTTAGAATGGCCTCAATCTTGCTGGGATCAATCCTGATTCCTTCTTTAGAGATGATATGTCCCAACAATTTACCCTCTTCTAACCCAAAAAGGCATTTCTTAGGATTTAATGAAATCCCGAACCTCCTACATTTTTCGAAAACTCGTCTAAGGTGCCGCAAGTGTTCATCATCAGATTGGGAAAAAACAGTCACATCATCTAAATAAACGACAATAAACTTACCTGTCTCTTCAACGAAGGTGATGTCCATCGCCCTCTGGAATGTTGCTCCTGCATTCATCAGACCAAAAGGCATCTTCACGTACATGAACGTGCCCCATGGGGTAGTGAAAGCGGTCTTTTCCTGATCGTCTGTGTGAACTAAGACCTGGTTGTAGCCTGAGAAGCCATCTAGCAGGGAAATTCGACTGGACCCCACCACACTTTGCAGGAGGTGATCCATTTTAGGCAAGGGGTAGTTATCCTTCAAGGATGCTTTGTTTAGATTTCTGAAATCTATGCAGAGTCCGATTTCACCAGTTTTCTTGCATGTAGGGACTAAATTCGAAACCCACTTAGAGAAACGCAACGATACTATGATCTTGGCATCATACATTTTCTTGATTTCTTTTTCTATCAAAGGAAGCAACTTGGGATTTATTCTCCCGAGTTTCTGCCTAAATGGTTTCTGATCTTCCTTTATGGGAATCCTGTGTTGTATAATGCTGGTGTCATAGGCTTTTAGATCTTCATAGCCCCAGGCAAAAACATCTGAATATTCTTTGAACAGTTCAATGTACTTAAGCTTTTGTTCTGGGGGTAGGGATTTGGACAGTTTGACCATCTTAGGCTTCTCGTGAGTTCCTATATTGCAGTCTTCTACATCTTGCCCATGAGCTTCTATTTTTGGTTTCTTAGCTACATCATCGCTATCAAACAAATCTTCCAAAGGGACAAGACCTCTAGGTAAAACATTTCTTTTCAGTTGTAAAACATCGGTATCCACTTCGTCATCCCCTAACTCTCCTGAGTCTATCGTATCTTCTAAATCTACTGTATTTACAATGTTAACGCTATCTATTTCAAATTCAGATCTATTTACATTCTCATTTTCATTTTCTACATCTATGTTTGTACATTCAAAATCGTTCTTGCATTGCAGAAAGTCTTCTATCTTATCGTCATTTCCGAACACTTGCCAGTACCTGATATTATCGGGCACTGTAGGTCTACATCTCACCTCAACTGTGTATGGGCGAGTTTGGCGAAAAGGAATTTTGCAGGACGCAGCTGACGTAGCTAACCCATCGGCCAGAATATTCTATCCTCTCGGCATTACATGCAAGTCCACCTCTGCAAAACATTTCAATGCATCAAGAATGGCATTTCTGTAGGCTCTAAGACGTGGATGTTTGGCAGCATATTCACCTTTAACTTGTTTAATAATTAATTCATAATCACCCCTTACCATTATTTGCTTAGCACCAACTTTTTTCAACAGCTTCAGACTGAGCATTAAAGCTTCATACTCAGCAACGTTGTTAGTGCAGTGGAAATTTAACTTATAGGAATGGTTTTCTGAATACCTTTTCCGATGATTATGCAACCAGACGCCAGCCCCTACTCCTTCTTTACTCACAGCTCCATCAAAATCCATGCTCCAGAAGTCAGCAGGGAACTCTTCAGTGATTTCACCTTCTATCTTGGCTGCCTCATGGCTTTCTGGACTTTCATCTTGACTATCCACAACTTCTATCCGCTGAGTATCTTGTTCTTCAGTATCACCATCATTGTACAAGATGAATGAATATAAATCTGAATGGGCAGAGTAAAGGGGGTAATTATGAGGTTTCTCTTGACTACTGACCATATACTTCATCAGTGTTTCTCTGTATAACCTCCTCTGTTGTCCAAAAACCGGGACAGTGGCGTAAGACATATCCAGTTGTAAGGTTCCTTTGAGCTTAGCTCCCCAAGATCGGGACAGTAACATACCATACTTTGGTGGGATGTCTGCAACCACCATGTCCATTACCATGCTTTTTGAAGGGATCTGAACCAGGGTGATGCATAGATCCTTAATCAGACCAATACATTTGACTTTGCTAGAGTCAAACGAGTGTAAATCTTTGTAAGGCCTAGTGACCTCCAATCCCAGCTTTTCCATTACTGCTTTAGGCATCAAATTGTGTGAGGCACCTGAATCCAACATGGCGTTATGCAATATCAAATCATGTATGTTCAAACTGATATAAAAGGGAGCTACATCACCGGTATCGTCTCGACCATCCACTGCAGGTCCGAAAAGGAGTTCAGGGCGATCGTCAGTGAGGTTCACAGTGTCTGAGTGAGTCACTGATCCGATAGTCAAGGCTTGGGTGCCTATGCCAGGCTCAATGGCTAATGCCTTTAGTACCTGTGAACGATAACCACCTCGGCTTATCAACTCTGTCAGTGGGATGGGAATTTTAATTTTGGCCAATTCTGCTTCTAGGCTAAAAGGTGCTGGTGTTCGGGTCTGACTAGTTGATTCTGCTTGGTCCATATCCCTCCGGTCAGAAGTACTAGGCAGGTTAACAAGTGAAACTTCGGGCTGTGTCGGTCTTTTCAGTATGGTGATGTTCTTCTTCACAGGAGCATCAATTTTACCTTTCTCATAAGATTTTTCAGTAGTGGTTTTCTCAGGAGTTTTTTGGGTCTCGGCTACCTTCTGCGTTTCGGTCGTCTTTCTTGGGGAATTTCCTTCTGTCTTCTTACTCCGCAGGTTGTACTGCCGGTGCACTTCCAGAATGTCATCCTCCCAGGTTGGTTGCCCCGCACCCTCAGTCTCCCCACTCACCTTTGTTTGGTTTAGCAGGAATAGTTCCTACTCTTCTTGAGTAAGGAAAATGGCCTCATTGTCGTGAATTCCCATGAGGTTGATATGAGTGTCTTCCAATTCCTCTATTACTTCCCCTCCATCATCCACATAGTTTTCCTATAGGGGAGGTCTAATTGGTGGATCTGGACCTCTTTGTTCTCTTTGGTCCCTAGGATCTCGCTGATCTCTTTGGTCTCTGGGATCCCTTTGCCTGATTTGAGGAGGGTTTCTTCTGAAATTGGGGTTTCGAATCTGGGGAGCGGGAGTGTCGTCTCTCAGAGGATTTCTGTCTGAAATGTTCGATCTTTCTAGCAATAATGCCAATGATCTGACTACCGTATCCATTTTGGAATCGTTGTTAGATGTGGAAGGTTCTTTCTTGATCGTGACTCTCCTTTCATTCCTTTGACGTGCTCGTTTTGCCAACAGATTGGCTTCCACACTAATAGCACTTTTCTGCATGTCTTCAAGGGTGGTAGCGTCTCTTTCTCTTAATTGATAAGACTTGTCAGCATCGAACCCATCAGGGAATTTAATTAATGCCAAACCCCGGGGAGGTTTGATTTCAGTTGGGATAGCATTATACAGGTTATTAAAATGGGTGCAATAGTCTTAGACCGATTCACCTTGATTTCTTTTAATATTTTCGTATTCTGACAGTATTTGGAGAGGGTTTTTCTTTACCTCCCATCTGTCAAGAAAACTTCTTTGGAACACGACAAGGTCAGGGATTGATGTGGCGGGAAAGGCTTTGAACCATTTCTTGACGTCTCCTGTCAGACTCTGAGCGAATAGTCTCATTTGAACATCGACTTCGTCAACTTCTTGTAAATCCAAGTAGTCATTCATTTTATCCACATGTTGTTGTGCGCTCAATGTTCCAGTTGCATCGAACTATGGAAGTCTAGTCTGGTAGTCTTGGGGCATGGCATGTAGTGGTACGGCCAACACCAACGGGGCATATCGAGCTGCCATGACGGGCGAAGGAGGTGGAACGACGACCTGGGTGGTGGGAGAGATAGAGATCGAAGATGAGGGTGATGAAGGGCTGGGTGGCGCTGTGGTATTGGTTCGTAGCTTAGTCGTGGGAGACAAAGCTTTAGGGGTTCGGGTTTGTACCACAGTTGGGTCAAAGATGAGCTTAGACGCAAAGGTTTTGGACCGTGTTCTACTAAGGTTTCGTGGCGCAATAAGACCAAGATTAGGGTTTTGAAATATATCCCGTCCTCCGGAAAAGGAAAGAGAATTGTGAAGGGGAGTGTAACTCGCTGAACTTGTAGCTAAGGTCTTTCGCCTTAACAACTGCTCGGGATTGTCTATTGCTGTAGAGGGTTCTGGTTCTGGATGAGATCGAGTGTGAACTTTCTTGGGAGCCAGAACTCTTTTTGGTTTATATATATATTTAAATTTTTATTTAATTTTATGATAAACAGAGACTATGGGAGATTTCTGCATTGGCGTTGTCTCTCTTCCAATTGTTCTTGAGCCGCTATGTCTCGTTCAATGGCTTCCCACGAACGTTCGAGCTCTTCCCGGTTATTGGCGGTTTTGAGGATTAAGTCAAAAAGGTTCGACGCAATATGAGTTTGATTCGCTAGCCCGGGCTCAATATTGGGTTGTACTGCTACAGGGACAGTCATAGATGAGCAAGAGGTTCTAAGAACAATACAGGGACTAATATGTACAGAGTTAATCAACCTCTAAACATTACTTTCTCCTCAAAGTCAAACTTTCTTCGGGGGAAAGAAGTCGTGAGATGTCAGTTTCAGTTCGTCCCCAGTGGTGTCGCCATTTATGTTATCACTTGGTAAATTTCCTAGAGGTTGAAAAAGAAGAAATATACAAAGGTAACCTTAACCAACCGCTTTTAAAGCTGGGATCTAGCCCTTCCAGCTTCAGAGAGGGATCTCTCTATATGATTTAGCTTTGTTTGTTTTCAAATATTAGGCTAGTTAAAGGAATCATTGATTTTGTAGTGGAGGGTTTTTAAAGTTGGTTGAGACAAGTTACACATCCATTGGGCTATGGGGTCAGTGTTTAATCAATTATGAGAAATAACCAGAAACGCCAAAGAGGTTTTCCACAAGGCGAGGTAATACATTCACTAGATCTCTTAGTATTTTAAATGATGAATGGAAGAACAGATGAGGAAAATAACTTCAACTAACAAGCACTTAAGAATCTCTTAATTGAAGATATTTAGAAGATAAACATTAAAATATCTAGAATCGGAAACATGGTATCAAAGATAAATCCTGCAACATAACGCTATTCGTAAAGATTAGATTCAGAACACAAAATGAAATACGAAGACAAAAAACATTAACTCAAAGAATCACATCACCAGTGAACATACGCAAGAATCCTGTAAAATGCCTCTTCTTTATTAATGGTGTGTCTCTTAAAAAATGATACAGCTTGACGGCAATAGGGTGTGCAAATCAACAACCCCCAATACATTGAAAAATAAAGTATTTATAAGTCAAAATACAAACGTTCCTGTCATAACTGATCAGGACGTGTTCATCCTATTTTTAGCATAACTAACTTAACTAATCAAAACTGTTTTGATGACTCGATGTAACTGTTTGCTGAACTTCTGGGTAGGCTGTTGGCGAGGTGCCTTCGCAACCTCTTCTGACTGGATCGGTGACTGGATCGTGACAGCTCATCCGCTAATCTAGCAGATCGCATAGCTCCTCCCATCTGATATGACCTGGCACTATGATTTTAAGCAGTCGCCTGTACACTTCGTCCATATCTGTGTACTTAGCAAATGTGGGCTTGATGACGAATATGTGCTTAATTTCATGTTGGATGTCAATATCCAACTGTAGGGCTTCTATGAATGCTTTTCCCGTGATATTCCCTTGTACCCCTGCAAACTTGGAAACAGACGCTTCTGCCAACTTCTTCTTATAATCAGGGAGTGTCATCAATTTATCATTGATGACCTTCATACCAGGCAGGACTTTCCTTTGTAGAGCATCTATCTTGTGAAAAAACTTTTGCACTCCTTGATCCATAACTTGGATTTTCTCCTCAAGCTGGAGCATGAGGCCTCTTTTGGTCATAACTCTTTTCACCTCCAATATAGTTTCTGTCCTGTCCTCGATCTTCAATTCTTCTAGTTCCTCCCTGGTCTTTGAATTTAGGAACCTTATGATTTCATTAGCTTGAGCTGGCATGTCTCCCAGCTCAGTCCTGATTTTCTCCACAGCTTGTTTGCTCCTTTCGAGCAACTCATTTTGCTCAAACATTATTTGAAACATTGGCCATATTTCATTTATGGACTTGGAAATATCAGTCCATATCACCTCTTTGGCCTCAGCCAGAGTCTTCCCTACCACGGTCTGCTTTTGGAGCAACTGCAACTCCTTCCTGATCTGCTCATTCACCTGTTTTTCTTTAGACAGACTTGTCTGGAAAGAAACTTTTAGCTCTTGGAGATTTTCCACCTCTTTATTAAGTCTACCGATTTCAGACTCCTGCAAATTCATTCTCTCCATAGACTTGGCCAGGTCTATGGTGCCTTCTGGTACCTGCACTGTTGTTGTGGATGGAACTACTGTCACTGTCACTGTGCTTAATCCTGCAATGGGGATAACGCTTCAGGGGATGGACTCCACTGTCTTTGCCTGCTCTTTCTCCTTGAGCAGTCTTTCTATCTCTGCCTCCATCTCCTTTAACTGCGCATTCTACTCCAGGAGTAATTTCAACATCTCATCCTTTTCGCCTTCCTTTTCAGCTATTTATTTCGTCTGTGGGTCCTCTGTTGGAGGGAGCTTCAGCTGCTTCCTTAAGGACACGATGTCATCGTTTTTCTTCTTAATCATTTCTTCAGCTGCTTTGACATTCGCAGGGTCATAACCAATCTTGAGGACCAGCTCCTCCAAGGTTTTGATTTTGTTGTCCTTCGCGAAAGATGATATTTTCTCCATCTTTAGTTGTGTCTGGGCATTGCTCAAAGCTATCCGATACCTTGAAGCAGAAGCTATAGCGTGGGCTAAAGTGTGGAAAACCATCTCTCCAGTCTGCTTATGCAGATCCATCTGGTCCGCTGGGTGCACGTCTTTGTCTTGGAACTCAACGGTGACCCTTTTGTAATCGGATATTTCTTTGGGATCCGGCACTTGTGCATGGAGGTAGGCCATATGCATCCTCCCTTTCTCTGTATCAAATGCAGAAAGAAGCTTCTGTTGAGCCGTGGCTGACTGCTTCTGAAATTGGGCATAAGCGCTGCTGGTAAGGGTCTGGTTCTTCTTTTTGATCAAGTCATATTTTTCAAAAATTCCCAATTTGGGCCCGGTCTTGCTTGGCGGGGTATCTAAGGGAGAGTCTGTGGTTTTCAATGCTTTTGCTATCTCCTTGTGTTGACTCGAGCCGAAAGGTAGACTTGTGGGCTTGACCCCTGGGGTGGTCACTGTGGTGGTTGTGATCTCTTGCTCCACTATCATGCCTGTTGTTGGAAGAGTCCTTGGCTTTTTGGCGTGCAAATTAAATTCCTCCGAAGACACCTCTGTTACCGGAGAAGATGATTCTTGCCGAGGCCTCTTTTCCTTGGGATTCTGAGGTGTGGCAGTGGTGGGCGCGCTTGTTGAGGCTACCTGCTTTTCCATCGCGACGACAGGTTCTACGTCCACCAACGTATCAGGCTCCCATTCAGTCTGATTAGCGAATCTTTCGATTTCGGGCCTGGGCTCATGTGCATATGGGGCATTCTTATTTCTGACTCTCATCTCAGAAATGATTCCGCAAGGATCATAATGCCAGGTGAAACTTGTGAGAAATTTCATTTCCTTCAACAGCTTGTTTGCTTCCTCACCTGCGCCTCTATTATTGCAGATAAATGAACCTATTTGCCCTTTAATCCGCAACTGTTGCTTATTTTTGAGGGAAACAAAGTGAATATCATCAGAATTCATAATTTGCCTAATATATTCTAGTGCGAAAACTCTTACCGGTATATATCTCAGAAGCTTGTATGGTGCCAACTCGCACCCATAGACTCGGATCTCGGAGTGATTCTGGTACAAGTACCGGTCTCATGTCTTCGCACTTTCTGAGAGGTGTAGAACTCTCCGGACTTCGTCATTTACTTGTGGCTCAGGCATGCCACTCAACATACTTACCACAGGGTGGTAGAACTGATCAATGAACACTGTGAAGTCGTATTCGACAGAATTGTGCTTTAGGAGAGACGTCCAGGCTGTGACCGGCTGTGGCCTCCCGTCGGCGTCCATCTTCTGCATGGAGAAGTTGAACCTGTCTGCTTGGAAATACACGAACATGTAGGCTAGGATGGATGAATACCTGAACATGCCCTCAGTGGTGAAGTTCACGAATTGCTCATGGATGTTATTGGCCAAGAAAGTGCTGTAATCGAATTGAGTGGTTGGTTGTTCATCATTTGAAAAGATGGATAGAAAACCCAGGATGGGTTCGTCTACCCATTGATCAGAATAATACCCAAGCAGGGCACACAGGGAAGAAATAATTTGATTTCCTCTGACGGAAAACAAAGAGGAAGGATACGGGGGATTTGTGGTAGGGAGTGGAGCGGAGGTGGGGAGGAAAAGCTCCATTATCTGGGCTCTCTGCGGGAAATTCATTTTTTGGTAGAGCTCAGTGAGGATTTCCAGGTTGAAAGGGGTTGCAGACTCAGGGCGGGTTATCTGCATCATTTGGTCGATATCCTCTGGGGTAATGAAGAAGAGGACGTCCCCAGAGGAGGAAACAATGGCTTTCTGTTCGGGGACGTAGTGAGCTTGGCACTTGAGTGCAAATTCTGGGAAATGGTGGACTTGGGGGAACAGATATAGGGGCAAATTGGACTCCCAAAGCCCAATCTCGTCACTCTGGTCTAGAAAAACATCCCGGAGCCATGATTGCAGATCAGAGGTGTCAAAGCTGCATGTAGTGTCCGCTATCAAGCGGTCCTTGTCTACCAGAGGGATTTTATCAAGATCGACCGGAGGAGGAACGAACGGATTCTCTTCCTCTTCAGCTGGCTTCGTTTTAGATACCATCTCAGCGATTGTACCTGCAACAAACATGTTAGTGGGGTCTACTGGGGGTGGAGGAAAACGACGGGGAAGCAGTGGGAAAATGATAGATACGTTCTCTGGTGCAATGGATGGTTCTGGCGCGAGGGATGAATAAAGAGTGAAAATTGTCGCAACAGTATATTTATTCAAAACTGGGTCGGTCGGACGCGGGAAAATGGTCAGCATGACAACGGGCATATCATCCCGTTATTAATGTGCAACGGGCCACTTGGGGTGATATGGCAGGTGACGGTGACCAAAGTATACGAACGACTGACGTGGAGGTTTGTGTTTGGGGGTAAAGTCGCCAAAGGGGGTTGTTCATGAGTGAAGGGTGTTATGGCGCTGACACCGTGGATTGACAGTAGTAACGGGATGGGACTTCGACCCAGGGGCAAGTGGGACAAGTGGGCTCAGTGGAGGGTGACGTTCAAGGGTGATGGGATGTCAGATGGCAGGTGGGGGATTTGACCTTTGGACCAATGGAAATGCGCCATGTGTAACAAGGGGCCCGTCTGAATGGATATTCATTCTGGACCCCCCCCTTTGATTAAAGACAAAACACCAAGGGGGGTCCGGAATGCATTAAGAACCATCGATCTGAGCGCTTGTATGATGGCCGTCCTGATCTGCGCGCTTCGTAATATCAATTTCGTACCCCCCCCCCTCCATTAAAAGCAGAACGGAGGGGGGGGTCCAGAATCCAATGTGAACCGCCGATTTGAGCGCTGGATTAAGAGCCGTCCAGATCTGATCACACCTGTATCGCATATAGTGGACATCCCTTTCTGCAATATTTTCTCATTTGAAGGGTTGATATTTGTCTCACCGAGACATGTTTTTGAATCCCTTGAAGGGTTATCCTTCTCCCTTCTTCACTTACACATTCTAAGGTCTTATGGTAACAGTCCAGTCTAGCTTTATATGTGGCTAGCCAGTCCATACTAATCAACAGGTCATACGATCCTAGGGGTAGTATGTTAAGGGTTTCTTGGGTTGGGAATTCACCCATAGTGAATTGACAAGATGGTATGACCTTTGCTACCTTTCTTTTGGTGCCAGTGGCTAACTGCACCAACCATGGCTTGGCGTGTTTATGTGGCTGTAATTTACACTTATCAATAGCCTTAGGAGCTATATAACTCAAATTTGAACTAGGGTCAATTAGAATAGACACTAGATGGTTGGTGATCATACCTTCTATCTCCACCACTGAAGCTTGGTGGTTATCTTGTTGATTATCCAAGGCTACATAAATTTGCGGCACACTCTTGGCCACGTCATTTACGGTGGTAGCTTCTTGAACATTGTAAATTCTTCGACTGTTCTGTTGTCAGTGCGAGCAGTCCCTCAGTAGATTTTCTTCTCCACAACCCCAACATTTCAAGGGTTCTCTCTTTGGGTTATCAATCTTTCCTGGGGTAGATCCAGAAGGTTTATTTCCACTTTGGGAGGGGAAATTCTACTGGCGTATACTTCGGGTTGGGAAGCTTATCCTTGAGTCCTTTTTATAGTTTTTAAATTTCGGGGATTTAAACCCCTTTTTCTAGAATCTCGAACTATTCTTCTGCTTCCAGCCTCCGCGAGGTTCTGTCCAATGCCCAAGTTGTTCATAACAATATCTTGCTTTTCAGATAGTGTCTTCTAGGGTCTTTGGCTTGTCAAACTCAATCATGTTATGATAGTCCTTAGGTAGTCCATTGATGAATCGTTTCACCTTTGCTTTTTCTGCTTTTATATAGGGTACGTACCTCAACAACTCGAGGAATTTGCTGACATATTCCTCTATGGTGAGTTGCCCCAGCTTGAGTTCATAGAATTCTTTAGTCTTTTCGTCGAAATACTTTTATAACAGATACTTCTTCCTAAAGTATTTCTCAAATCGTTCCCAAGATAGGTCCTCTTCGTGAATCCCTTTTACATTCTCAAGGTCTTCCCTCCAAATGGAAGCCTTTCCATTCAAGTTGAAAGTGGCTACTAGGGCCTTCAAGTTTTCTGAGAAGTCATGTTCTCTGGAATACTTCTTTAGTCCAAGCAGCCAGGACTCCGCTTCCTCCCCTTTCTTTATTTCACCGTCGAAAGAGGGTGGTTTGGCCTTCTTGAATTCTTCGAGATTATGACTTTTGGAATGCTTTCGCTTCTTCTGTTGTCTTCGGGAATAAGAACTAGTTCCGCTATTAGAATATCCTTCCGAGTCGCTAGTTTCTTTTCCAGAGAAATAGTCCGACGCTTGTCCCTTATCTCTGGGGTGGACCTTTCTCGAAGTGCTCTTCCCAATGTGGCCACTTAAAAGACCATGTTTCTGTATCTCAAGTGGACTTTAACTGTTCTTTGTTTGTCGTCGGTCTGCGCGACTGGCGTCAGGTCCATGCTGCAATTGTCTTTGTATGTCGGATAAACTCTGCAACAAGACTGCATTAATCTTCGTTTGCTTCTCTTTCTCTTTTATCAACCTCTCGTTGTCGGCCTTGCAACTCTGTAGTTTGACCATGAGGCTCCTCATAGTCTCAGCTAGATCTGGAGGAGTTTCTACCGCCCTCCTTTCGTCAGACTCTTCGTCTCTATTATGGGAGCCATCCCCCACTTCGTGGTGCGTCACCATTCTATGCACCTGCAGTTTCCTGCGGTTGATCGTCTTCTTGTGTACAGGAAAAACACTTGTTGTTAGTCAATATTTATATTCATTCATAACCAGCGCATAATTCATATTTTTCAAATGCATACACACAATAGGAATTTTCATTCTTAACTTCGACTTTTGATAAAAGGGGTTAAGATAGAGGGTTACTCCTTTTAAGAGTACTTCAAATGGATTTTCTGCGCAACTCGTTTATGAGCCCAAGCAGGCCAAGTGTTGTAACTTGGCTCTGATACCAATTTGTAACATACCCACTATGCCAAAAATACAATTTTCTCTCTTTCTCAAGGGATAGAATCCTCGAATTCCTGCGGGGGCCTAGCGCAGGCTATCCCTTCCATGATCCCCCCCCAAGCGACCACAACCTGGCCTTAGCGCAAGTGCCTCTTCGCAACTCGTGAGTTGGAGGGTCAAGGTTCTCGACTCCTCTTTCTCCAAACACTGATAGCCGAAATGCGATATGGGTATGGCTCCCTCCTCACTAGCGCCTGCTACATATAACCGTAGGCTAGGCTAAACACTAGCACTACTCGCAACTCACGACTTCATGAGTTGGGGTGTTGAGCCCTCGTGCACGTCCTTTGCAAATCCCCGAGACATGATAAGTCAACAATGGGTTGAATCTTTCCCCAATGACAGGTGTCCTTCTGGCGACTCTTTTCTGGAGTCGAAAGGAAATTCTTTCAACCTTTGAACCCCCGATATGCGATACCACGTGGAGGTTCCGATCCAACGGTTCTCCCATGGCTTGGATCTAACGACCATGATCACGTTGCGATCTCATGAATCGTGATTTCTTGCAGTCCTACCCTTGACCACTCAAAGTCATGAGTCAGCAAAATGCTACCCGACTGCCATGTGTCCTGTGCCGACGGACGGTTCCGAATACTTCGGGATTTTTAGGACATTGTCCAGTCCACTCTCCTACCTATGCCTAGGTTAAG
>ML796427.1:142008-196547 GCA_009831015.1 Picea engelmannii
CGCTCAATTCCGGACCCCCCCCTCCCCCGCATTAAAGGTAGAATGACGAGGGGGCTCCAGAATGGAACCCTGGTTGTAGATCTGGGCACGTAGATTCTGGCCGCCCAGATTTGCCCGCCGTTTAATGAAACATGCCTTTTGCGACCCAACTTAGGGTAAGTGGGTTTCTCTTGATAGATCCATCAGTCTTGACAGATCTGGGGTATTTTCGAATGCGAGTAAGCGAAACGCTGGGCTTTCGCCATGTGCCCTCCTTGATTGAAGGCTACGATCAAATCGCGACTTCGTGTGTCGCGAGTTCGAACAGTATGTTCGTTGACCTTCTTGCTCTACGAGTCAGCGAAATGCTGAGCTCTCACCATGCCTCCCTTCTGATGGACGGCTCTGATGATTTCATAACTTGTCTCATGGACCTTCCTCCGAATCCAACGACTATCGGTCCGTACGCTTCAGATCTGTTTTTCCTCATGCGCTCACTCCTCGCTGTTTGGACGTGGATTTCGACGGTCTAGATCTCTGCTTTGTGGCTAATCTAATGATAATTATCGCTCTTCCTCCCAAGCTTGGAATTTCCCCCATCTTGGAAGAATTTTCTAAGTGTCGAAGGCTTTGACCTTTGATTCCCTTGCGATCCCTATGACTTTGGGTCTCGTTTATGTTCCCCTTCACACTGGTTACCTACATTCATCAAATCTTGCGAAGACTATAAGAGTTGAGGTGTTAACGCCTACGCTCCTTCCTCAAATTTAACGGTTGTGATAGACCTTGGGTCCTCCTGAATGGATCTCGTCCATTCATCTTCCAAACGAAAGGAAATTTCCTTTCGATACTTGAATCTCACTATCCTCCTGGAGTCTACGTCAATTAGGAAAGGCTTAAGATCTTTGCACTCTTTCTCCTTGACTTAACGCTTGGAAGAATTCTTCCGCGCACCTTTTACATTCATTCATCCTGTCTAGAACTTAAGTGGTTCTCAATTTTTGCTTGCCTCACAGAGAACCTGTGCGGATATGCACTACCTCTCCTAAAGTTAATCCACTCTGTCCTCGAAGGGAATCAGAACGATAGGGGGGAGGGGTCGACGTACTTACATGAAACTATACCTAAGGTCATCGAACTCACAGTTCGCGATTCTAGCTTAAGACACTACAGAACTCAAGCAGACAAGATGACTCTCGGTGGAGTGAACTCATGCCCCAGACTTAATCATTTGTATAGAAACCAACTATGGTATGTAAGTGTACACATGCATCCATTATTTCCAGTCTAAAACACCAGGTAATCACTCCACACATAAATCATTATGACCGTATAAACATGAGCATGTATTCATGATAATTCAATTCAAAATACAAGGCATAAAACACTTATCAGATTCACCAGGTGTGATGCAACTGCTGAGAGGGGTGCTCGTTTCCACCCAATCGTAGGCTCAGTGACTCCAAAAGCATTTAACACTAGCCACCCCCGAGCTAGACCACGATGCTTTGAGACTCAGTCTCCTACTTCCAGCTCAACAGAAGTCCATGACGAAGGTTACTCTCCTTCTCCTAATATAGAAAAATAATGCCAGGATGAAGGTTACTCTCCTTCTCCTATGTTCAGAACTCCCTGTGTTTCCAGAGTTTCTCCATTTCTCTTCCGTGATCCCTGTCACGTGCGCTCTCCCCTCTCCCCCTTCCCACACTTCCTTTCTTGCCTTTTTATGCGAGATTGTGTGTGGCGTGAATTCCCCCGTTCGTGGTCAGTTCTGAGAGCTTCTACGGATGGGTGGTTTTCCCCCATCCCCTCATTCACTCTTGAGGAGCCTCCCCACCTACCATCCTGGCGGGTAATTCATTTCAGGGTCAGATAGTTGATTTGGTCTTGGAGCGAATAAAAACCAGTACAATACTGGCTCGGTGAAAGTTAACACAACCTTTTTCGGTCCCTTCCACCCCCTCTCATTAGCCATCGTGGTCTCTTTTAGCACATCCCCCTCCCAGCAGTCATGCAACACATATTCATAACATAATTTACATTTATTGACCTTTTATACAAAGGTTTGTCTAATCAAACATTCACATCTTTGAGTTTGCCATAGTTCTTGGCCAATATAGTTATTTTTACAGATTGGGGGAAACAGGGTGTTACAAGTTCACACAGATGACCATCGAGAGAAAAGAAAACCCGTTGAGCATTAAACATTCCCTTTGCCATGAGATCACTAATGACAACTTTAAACACCCTTTTCCCTCTAAAATAGAGTTTATCGACCGAATTTACTGCCTCCACGTCTCCAGTAAATGATGCCCCATCACAGTATCAAACACCTTTATTCGGTTCCAATTATAGAAATATGGATTTCTTGCTTTGTTGTTACCTAAAAGGCCTAAGAAATCTACTTTCTTAATCAGGTAAATAAAGGATTGCATTGAGTTTTGAGCACCAAATACAAGCCAACGCACCAAGTGCCACTTACCAAGCAATGCATCAAGCTTTGAGTTCCCAAACACAAAGCCGCCAAAGGAAAATCCTGAGGAGAAGAGCCCATAAGAAGCCGATGTCTCGCACAACGCGTATTTAGAGGAACCCAAGTGAGTTTTAGCACGCGCGGAACATGTTGTAACATTATTACACCATGATTCCCCTCTCAAATTCCAAGCCAATCTTTAAGCCATCGAGGAGCCCACGATGGCATTGCACATTGCAACAACCAACACACAACATACAAGCTTCGCGCCAAAGCCAAGACCAAATGCTGAAACCCAAGGGAGAGTTCAAGTTTCAAACGCCGAGACCCAAGGGTCAAGGGTCCAAGTTTTAAACGCAAAAAATCCTCACCAGAGCCAAGCCATAAGGAGAAAGCCCACGAGGACGCAAGCCCTCCATGCCGATGCAGACGACCTCCTGCCTGCATCGTAAAAGTAACCTGTCTGCATCGTAAAAATCACAAGCCCCTGCCAATCTAAACAGATTTCATCGGTTTGAGCTTCAAAAAAATCCCAAACTTGATGCCTGAAAATCCTAAATACCCTCACTACTAGAATAAAACAACAAAATACCTCTAAATCGTTTGAAATTCTTGGCTTCAACGGAACTGGGAGACAAAAAAAAAACCTTGTTTCTAGTTGATCGAGAGCCACATAAACTCTATCGGGCTTAACTATGCGTCCAACATGGAACAAATTTGGGTAGGTAAAACAAACATCGGAAACCCGGTTAGTACGAAGGAATTGTCAAACTACCCATGATGGATTGACGGTATAAAAGCTCCTCAATCTGTCGGCTCCTCTCCTTTCCTCTCTGTTGTAGTCAGGAGGACAACAAAATTGATGCCAAACCCTAGTGCTAGTGAAGATATTTTTATAGTTAACTCGAGGTTGTTATGTTTGACCAAAGGGTTAAGTCACGTCGCCAGTTGTGTTTGATTTTCCTGTCGTGAAGACACTTGTCGATGCAAAGCAAATTCAATATCAACATTTGGAGGGACTTGGTTGATATTTGGAGGTGCTTGACTTCTACGTTGAGGAGTGATTTAGTGCTCTTAGTCCCTTTGTCTCTTTAGGAGATCCTCACATCAAGGATGATGGTGACCAAATATATATATATATATATATATATATATATATATATATATATATATATATATATATATATATATATATATATATAATAGATAAATAAATAAAATAAAATATACATATTGCTATTTATTAATGTTATTAAAGGGATTGTGATTAAATTTTAGTTAATTGATTATGAAACATTATTAAATAAACAATTGATTAATCAATTATAAGTCATATAAGGATATAAAGATTATAAGACGGGGTTTCATACATGTTTAGGAGATAGCTAAGGGTAATTGACGAGTGCCCCACAACACTAGTTTACCTAGAAAGGCAAGAGGGTTAGCACCTTACCCAAAAAAGTTACCAATCTTAGAGGCTTTCGACCCCAACCTTTAGCCACTTACCCTAAAGAGAGTAATGGTTGTTTACACACAAGTCAAAAAAAAATAAAAAATTACTCCTAACCTTATGTTTACAAGTATAAGCTGAGAAAATGTGGAATGCCTTAAACCCTTCCCTGATAAGCATTTGGTCGATGTAGATTCAATCATTTAAAATGGTTAGGACTCGAAGAAATTGGGGTCGAGGGGCATCATCGCAAGGACTGCCAATGACGGTGTTGCCACCACCATCGCTTGAATTATCTCTCATTTTGCGCTCTTTGGAGGCTATTAATGAGACATTAAAGGGACGCCAGTTAGTTGATGTCAAAGTGGAACCCCCACCATCTGGAGTGCGTAACCCTGAAGCAGTGAGGGACTCAGAGGGAGGGCCTCCACCAGGGGACATCACCAGAGAACTATAGAAGATCAAACTCCTATATTTTGTTGGGGGTCGTGCAAGTGAACGTGCAGAGGCATGGTTGGAAGGAATGACACGATGTTTCGCCTTAAGAAACTATGCTTCCACATCAAAGGCGGAAATAATGATCTTTCAGTTGAGGGACAATGCCTTGAACTGGTGGGGTAACCTGGAGAGGTAGTTGTACCTTACCCCAGACACCGTCATAGGAGATTTTTGAGGAAAGGTTTCAGATGAAATATTTTCCTACATTCTACGAGGAACAATAGGTAGGATCATTTCATGCTCTATTTCAAGGAAACAAGATCGTGGAAGAGTACGAGATCAGGTTCATGGAGTTGGTAAAATATGTCTCGTACATGGACACCGATCAACGACAAGCAGAGCATTTTGTGTATGGGTTAAAACCTAAGATAAGGGCCATGGTACGGATGTGGAAATCGTCATCAGTAGTTGAAGCAGTTGAAAATGCACGTTATGCGGAGGAGCATATGAGCTTAAATGAAGGTATGAGATCAACCTTTCCGCAACATCCTAGATTCGTGGGGAAGGCCCATAGGACCTTCTTCAGGGGAGGAAGCTCTAGGCCACCTCCTTATGGCAATAGAGTCGCACCTAGAGTAGTTGCTACAGGTATTTCAATGGAAATGAGTGCAACATCCCACTCATCGCCAATGATGCAGACAGGTCCACAAATTTCTCAGGGAGCAACAAGTAGAGGTAGGGGCTCCAGGGGAAGGAACTCAATTTAGAGACCGTCACAGGGCAGTGCACAGGTTCCATGTAGTATTGCTTGTTGGGGGTGTGGAGGACCCCATTACCAACCTGACTGCCCAGAGTCACAAGCAGGATTTGTGCACAGAGAAGGAAAGGGCCCGATGGGAAGAGCGAGTAGTAGCCACCTGATTTATGCAACGGTTAATAATCGCTAGGTAGAAAATCAATCCACGGTGGTGGAGTCGTCAGGTACGCTAAATCGTGTCAATGTTAAATTTTTATTTGATTATGGTGCTACAAATAGTTTCATTTTACCTTGTGCATTAAAAAAGTGTGGGTTGGCAGCCTACGAGCACGATGACATTAAACAAATCGAGATGGCTTCGGGGGAAAAACAATCAGTAGGACCTAGCGTTGATAATTGTCTAGTAGACCTGAGAGTGTGTACTACTAGGTTGAAGGTATACGTCATTGCTCTCGGGATGTATGACCTAATCATAGGAATGGATTGGTTAGAATCCCATTGAGCCATGGTTGATTGTTTCGCAAAAAGGGTGCTCTGTATTGACGATGAATGAAGGTTAGTAGATATCCATGGTGTACGGAGGAAAATGTCCCTATGCTTTATCTCAACCATGAAGGTTAAACATTGCATAAGGAAAGGTTGTCGATTATATGTAGTGGAAGTAGTCAATGAAGGGAAAGGACCCTCCTTGGATCAGTACCCAGTATTGTCGGAGTTTAAGGATGTTTTTCCGAAAGAGTTGCTAGGGTTACCTCCTGAGAGGGAGCTTGATTTTACCATTGAGCTAAAACCTAGTGCGGAGCCAATTTCCAAGAATCTGTATAGGATGACAGCGCCAGAACTTTGTGAGTTGCAGATGCAGTTGAAGGAACTACTCGACTTAGGGATAATAAGTCCTAGTGTCTCACCTTGGAGTTCATCAGTAATTTTTTTGAAGAAGAAGGATGGTTCCTTACAACTGTGTATAGATTACAGGGACTTGAACCGCGCTACAGTGAAAAATAGGTACCCAATGCCACAGATAGATGATCTCTTTGATCAGATGAAAGGAGTAGCGATATTCTCAAAAATTGATCTGTGATCAGGGTATCACCAGTTAAGGATTAAGGAAGGCGATACTCCTAAAATGACATTTCGAACTTGGTTTGGGCATTACGAGTTCGTTGTAGTACCTTTCGGTTTGACCAATGCACCATCAATATTCATGAGCCTCATGAATGGTGTATTCTGAAAGTACTTAGATCGCTTTGTACATGTCTTTATGGATGGTATCCTCATCTATTCCAAGAACGAAAGAGAACATGAGGAACACTTGTGAGTGGTGTTGTCATGCCTTAGAGAGAACAATTTGTATGGAAAGTTGTCAAAGTGTTCTTTCTTCCAGAAATAAATTCACCATTTAGGTCATATCATTTCCGGTGAAGGAATCTATGTGGACCCAGAAAAGGTAAAGGCCATTATGAAATGGCCAGTGCCAAAAAATGCTCATGAGGTAAGAAGCTTCATGGGGCTAGTGGGTTATTATCAGAGATTTGTGGAAGGGTTCTCTAAAATAGAGAAATCCATCACCACTTTGGAGCACAAGGGGGTCAAGTATGAATGGACAGAAGATTTTGATATTGCATTCATCGAGCTTAAGACGTTACTAACTAGTGCACCAATTCTATGAGTGTCGGATATGGAAAAAGACTTCACAGTCGGCACGGATGCCTTGAAACAAGGGTTGGGGGCCATGCTAATTCAAGGTGGAGGAGTGATAGCGTGTGCATCAAGGAAGTTGAAGCAACATGAGGAGCTTTACGCTAATCATGATTTAGAGTTGGTAGTTGTAATGCTAGCTCTGAAACTTTGGAGGCACTATCTAGTGGGGCGAAACTTTGAGCTCAAAATGGACCATGAAAGCTTAAAGCATCTCATCACTCAAAAGGATCTCAATGTCAGGCAAAGGCAATGGAGTGAGTTTATGAGTGAGTACGATTTTGGAATTTCGTACATCAAGGGAAAGGAGAATGTGGTCATGGATGCCTGGAGTAGGAGACCACATGTCTTCTCCTTGGTACCCTTAAAAGTTAATCTTAGGGATCATGTGTTGGGGCAAATTCTTGGAGATAGTTGGTATTTAAAGGTTACTTCAACCCTCCAGAGTAGAAGGCAATTAGATCCAAAGTATGAAGGATATAGATTGGAAGTAAATGGGCTATTAAGATATCAAGGAAGGATGTACATCTCCGAAGGTGGGGATATTTGAAGCATCATACTCAAGGAATCCCATAGAGCACTTTATTGCGCGCATCTGGGTGTGAAGAAAATGTACGCATACATGAATAAGATTTTCTTCTGGGTAGGCATGAAGCGTGATGTAGTCCATTTCGTCGCCAAGTGCCTAGAGTGTCAACAAGTGAAAGCTGACCACCACCACTCAGCAGGTCTCTTACAATCGCATGATGTTCCTATGTCCAAATGCGAAGTCATTTCTATGGATTTTTTTGTGGCATTCTCACTCACATCGCATAGACACAATGCCATTCTTATGATAGTTGATACGTTGACCAAGAGTGCTCATTTTATTCTGGTTAGAGACACTTACGATGTCACTAATGTGGCATGCATGTTTATAAGTGAGTTCATTCGTTTCCACGGGTTACCCAAGAAGATCATTTCAGATAGGGACTCTCGATTCACTTCTAGGTTTTGGACAAGTTTGCAGTCAGCGATGGGGAGTCAATTGAACTTAAGCACAACTTATCATCCTGAAATAGATGGGAAAATTGAGAGACTAAATCAAGTTATGGAAGACATGCTTAGGATGTATGTTATGGATAATCAAACCCATTGGGAGAAGTACCTAGCTTTGGTAGAGTTTGCATACAATAATAGTTTTCATAGCTCCATTGAAATTCCACCCTACGAAGCTCTATATGGAAGGCCATGCAAAACATTGTTGAGTTGGGAAAGGTTAGAAGGTTGAGTGACAGTTGGGCCAGAATTGATTCAAGAGATGGAGGAATAGGTGATTCAGATTAGGCAAGGACTAAAGGAAGCATAGGATAGACATACAAGTTATGATGATGCACATAGGACTAACCAAAGTTATAAAGTGGGAGATCAAGTTTTTATTTGTATCAGGCCTAATAAGAGTACCATTCGGTTCGGGAAGGGGAAAAAGTTGCCGCCTTGATTTATAGGACTGTTCAAAATCCAAGAGAGATTTGGACCCATTGCCTATAGTCTTGTACTGCCACCCCACTTGCATAAAACTCATAATGTTTTTCATGTATCTATTCTATGTCATTATGTTGCTGACGAATCTCATAAAATGGATTGGAAGGAATTGTAGGTATCAGACGTGAGGACCCTCATGGTAGAACCGTTACACATATTGGACCGTAGGGTTTGACAGCTCAGGAACCGTCTGGTAGACCAAGTTAAGGTCCAGTGGAACAAGTATAGCCCATGATCTGCTGCTTGGGAGGATGTCGAGACCTTACGACGAGATCATCCCTCACTTTTTTGACCACCTCAGGAATATGTTTTCTCGAAGGTTGGGTGTATGTAATGCCACCTTTTGACTTAGACAACTAGAATTACCTAAGGCCTAATCACCTTTATTTTCTTTTCACTGTGAAAGTATTAATGATACAATTGAACTTTTAAGACGTATGAACCTATGTGAATGTCAATTCTATGAATGTTTAACGTTATTTGAATGATGATGGATATTATGCAATCTATTATGTGAATGTCAATTCTATGAATGTTTAACGTTATTTGAATTATGATGGATATTATGCAATCTATTCTAACTTGAAAATTTTGACATTTAAAGTTGTTGGTACGTGGATACCGAATTGATATTATGGTTAAATGAATTTACATGATGATAATGCATAGATATGTATGAGTTTGTGTTATAGACTAATCTACAGGTCAATAGGCTATGAAATAGCCAAAGAATAATCATGATAAAAGGTTGATGTCGTGAACACTGACCGAGAAACAATATGGTATGAATCTTTGTATGTGAAATTATGTTGGTTCGAATGCATTGCTATGATCTGTGGACTAGTGCAGGTTTTTCAGGTGGTGAGACTGCCTAAAACTGAATATACAATGACAAAATTCCCAGCAACACAATGCCATTGTATATTCCATGGTAGGGCGTGGACCCTAGTCTTATTAGGATGGGTGGAGGCATTTCCCACCGTGTATCCTCTGAAACCTAGAGTCATGGGAGGACGGTGCTAGCTCACGCTCCCCTAGACGTGTGATGATGATTGTCCATTGCCTGTTGGGGAAGCTTGGTCAAGAGAGTTGACACTTCCGCTTATGGGTTCTATTTGGAGTTAGGTCAATATAGTTGACGCTCCAAGATAGTCCAACAGAGGAAGGATAGGGATGGAAGATGGAAGTAAGTTAGGGAGGAAGGACAAATAGAAGTAGTTGAGAGTGTGTGGGGATTTCACCTTATAGAAGAATTTCTTGATTTCCTCTTTTTGAAATATATATGTGTGTGTGTGTGTGTGTGTTAGCGCTGGAAGTCGCTCCTGGATTTTTTGCAGGAGCAGAGCCCAATGCCCATCAGTTTATGTCACAATTTTGTTTTAAAAGGGGTGATCGGATGTGAGTGAACTCAGAACAATATCATTTAGCTCAGAAAACTAGGCCAGAAATGCACAGGAAAGTGAGGGTCATAACTAACTTCAGTCAGGAATTTGAGTTTAAAGCGAGAGTAGAGGGAAGACTAGGGAGAAAAGAGAGGAGGCTACTCTGGGCATCAGGCCTTCCAGCGACTCAGGAAAGAAAAACAAGACACTAAAATGTGCCTAAACGACACAGTGATAGCTGCACACTGATCAAACCTATCATACTATGCAGCTACAACCATTCGACTGGATCCTCCAGTTTTGAATGATTCAGTGTAAGATGAAAAAGACAACGTGGGAGACTGCTTAAGACTGGTGCAAAGATTGCAGTGACTAACCATACGTCATCCTACAATATGCGACCCTCGACTGGATCCTCCAATTCCGAGTGTTTTAAATAGCTAACAAACAAAATAAAAAGGAAAGAGAAGCTGACTTTCATTAATTTGACAGTCTCAAATCAAAATACATAACCAGAGATTCCTCAGAAACTTCACAGTCGGGAGCGCAGCTCAACCATCGATGCTTACAAAAATGGAGAAAACGCCTACATATACTTCAAAAAACAACAGCAACAAAAACAAGATGCTGCATTAATAACATTGCATCTGCATGTCTTTTGACAGTCTGTGCATGCAGACTGGACGATCGTGTGCCTATGACAGATGCCATATTAACTGCGCATGGCTCTAACAAGGGGAGTAGCCGAGCCATTAAGTTTCGAGCTAGAGTGTGCAGACTTCCTTCGGCTAGTCGAGAACTCGGGCATGGCTTCTCTGGAAAAATGGGTACACAGGACCCCCTTGAGTAGACCGCATGCCAGACCCTCCATACCTTGCAATTAATGATTGAGGCGAGGCCTCAACCACCCTCTCTTTTCTGCATTCATTCCTGGAAGCTACCGGGAATAACATCACGTCGAATAGGCGTCTGAAGAATGCAGTCCCCCCTCTCTTGAATATTAATTCGGTGCCTTTGGACTCCCTGTGGCAAAATGATAAACAATAGCGCCCCTCTTCCAGGCTTGTTCCTTTACGACCAGGCGCCAAAAGCACGGGCCCGATTCTGGGCGCTATCGGCATTTCGGGGTTTGGGGTTTCGAGAAGTGAAGGGATGAGGAGCGCTTACCCCTCGAATTCATGAATGCCAACGTGACACGGATGTGTGTCGTGTGTCCTTCAGATGAATGGCCCATATAATATTCGTTATTGTAAAGAGGGATGCCCCATTTATAGGATTGCTTGACGTGACCCGGTGCTAAGACCGCAGGCTCAACTCGAAAGGTGCTTCGGAACTTCACGGATCGACAATTTTAAATTTAATGAACTGACAGCTCCTTGTCTCCCGAAACACCGATCTCCAATATGACGACTGGCTGCCACCTGTCCCGATCGGATCGGACGATCCAGATTTTTCCTGAACTATGGGAGCTGCCCTTCGTGCTAAATCCTGGGCAATTTGACAACACTGAAAACCCGATGACTGCTGATTCGCTCTATGGCTGGATCTCGGCTGCTGACAACAAAACTTTGCCTGCTCGCTTGACTCGCTACTGGAAAAACAGGGATCTCCCGTGCTGCGCTTGGGCACTTTCTGTGCAATCTGCAGACCTAGGTGCTCTCGAACCCAGGACAAGAATTATCGCTAACATTAGGCTCCATGGGGGATAGAGTCGTCCCTGTGATGCTCTAAGAACTCATTCCACAGCTTCAGTGCCTTGCTGTTGGGCTATGGAGTCAAGCTCAAAACATCCCACTACTGAAAATACAGGCCGAAAAAATAAAAACAAAACAAACTAAACGTTCATGCTTACAGGAGCTTATTTATGTACAGTCCTAAGCTAATAAAACACTTTACATGGGCTAGGTGAAAGAAAACTTCCACCATAGCCATTCAAGCAGCTTCCTGGATAGAAGCTCCTTCCTTCTGTCGATGATTATCAGCGGATGGTGTAACCATGACAGCAGAGCGGTTACACTCTTCAACTCCTCCTTACAGGCTGGAGTTGAGATGAAATAGGGCGGCTCCAAGGCATAGGGGAAATGCCACTCCATGTACTTGCAGACAGGGTCATAGAATGAGTGGCAAATTCCAGAAAATGGGCGACAGACACCYTCCTCTGCTACACAGTTGTTMRCCTGTGGTTGAATATCTCTGATAAGCACAGGTTGATGGTGGACAACTRAYGTAGGCTCGCTKCTCTYRGGCRGTGGTTGCTCSCTGACTGGCTCTKGACAGGAAATATTMTGCTCCTCTGGTTCGGTCTCCCCCKGGTCCGATTCGTATTCATCATAAATAGGGACCATGGGGTGGTTCTGTTTGCTGACTAGCTCTTCAGTATCTCTATAGTGATCAAAAGTAGGATAAGCTTGCTGCTCATCATCACTATAATATATATCAAAAAGGGGTTGTCCTTCATTGATATGATCCTCCTCCAGAACAGTGATCCCGTCAAAAATTTCCGTTTTAGGGACAGTGGGACCGGCTGCTTCTGGCTGCTCACACGTAATCTTTTTCTCTTTAATCCCAGGTAAACATATATCATGAGAAACTCCCTGGAGAAAAAGAGAGGAAACCTCTTCCACAATAATCTCTTCTTTACAAACGGGAAGGTCTCCGTCCTCAGAAACAGGGTTGCTAGGAATATTTGCTTCAACCCGACATTCAGGTGAGACATCTACCATGGACCACATCTGCTCTGCAAACTCATAATCTCCACAAGAGGTGTGTTGATCTTCATGAAGATTTAAAAGAACAGATGCATCTGATATGATGTCAGATGCTTCCGTTCTGGGGCTAACACAATTAATATCATCCAACACCTCTATATTTTCACAGCAGATGCTTTCCTCCACAATAAGGGCTTCATCATGGACCTGGTCTTCAGGGCCAGCAGAGGCTTCCTGAAGCGAAGAAAACTCCTCACAACAATTTTCACACAAACAATCAGCTGGATAATAATCTTTACAAAAAGAATTGAAAGCTGTATGAAAACCCGTTAAAGAGCGGATGCTCGCAGCGGGAAGAGATCGACACCACTCAAGAGCAGCTCCCTTCAATGAATACCTGAAGAGCTTAATCCGGACATCCTCATGCGTGATATTGTGTCGGTGAATAGCTTCATGGAAGTCCAGTAAATGCTCAGCTGGTACCTCCCAACTCTGTGCATGAAATTCGGGGAGGAAATCTTCCCATATGTCTCTATCAGGAAGCGCATTAGGAAAACCAACTATCTGGGAAAAGTCATAGAAAGAAAACGTTTGATCCAAAATTTTCTCCATATCGAACCAGTGGAGTCGCCAATCGATCCTCGAATCATGGAGTCGCCAGGTGAAAGATGCGCAGCTTCAAATGTGCCCGGTCCTTGTTCACCATCAAAGGCCAAATCTTAACATTATCGTTACCCTAGGAAACTTCTCAGGCTGAGAAAGCAGCCGCTAAAGCCTTCTCGAGAAAGCTCCTCTGGGTCAGCTTTCAGGTGTTCCAACAGTGGCCACAACTGAAACAGTAAAGTGGAAACAATGGAGTCGCCACAGTGGAGTCGCTAGGTGCACAGTAGCAATCTTTAAGGGCTTTGATGTCTGATGCACCTTCAAAATCAGAGGCTCAATGTCATTCTGCCCAGGGAAAATCTTCAACTTCGTCCCCAGCAATGGCACCAGAAATGTTAGCGCTGGAAGTCACTCCTGGATTGCTTGCAGGAGTAGAGCCCAACGCCCATCAGTTTATGTCACAATTTTGTTTTAAAAGGGGTGACCGGATGTGAGTGAACTCAGAACAATATCATTTAGCTCAGAAAACTAGGCTAGAAATGCACAGGAAAGTGAGGGTCATAACTAACTTCAGTCAGGAATTTGAGTTTAAAGAAAGAGTAGAGGGAAGAATAGGGAGAAAAGAGAGGAGGCTACTCTGGGCATCAGGCCTTCCAGCGACTCAGGAAAGAAAAACAAGACACTAAAATGTGCCTAAACGACACAGTGATAGCTGCACACTGATCAAACCTATCATACTATGCAGCTACAACCATTCGACTGGATCCTCCAGTTCTGAATGATTCAGTGTAAGATGAAAAAGACAACGTGGGAGACTACTTAAGACTGGTGCAGAGATTGCAGTGACTAACCATACGTCATCCTACAATATGCGACCCTCGACTGGATCCTCCAATTCTGAGTGTTTTAAATAGCTAACAAACAAAATAAAAAGGAAAGAGAAGCTGACTTTCATTAATTTGACAGTCTCAAATCAAAATACATAACCAGAGCTTCCTCAGAAACTTCACAGTCGGGAGCGCAGCTCAACCATCGATGCTTACAAAAATGGCGAAAACGCCTACATATACTTCAAAAAACAACAACAACAAAAACAAGATGCTGCATTAATAACATTGCGTCTGCATGTCTTCTGACAGTCTGCGCATGCAGACTGGACGATCGTGTGCCTATGACAGACGCCATCTTAACTGTGTGTGGCTCTAACAAGGGGAGTAGCTGAGCCATTAAGTGTCGAGGTAGCGTGTGCAGACTTCCTTCGGCTAGTCGAGAACTCGGGCATGGCTTCTCTAGAAAAATGGGTACACAGGACCCCCTTGAGTAGACCGCGTGCCAGACCCTCCATACCTTGCAATTAATGATTGAGGTGAGGCCTCAACCACCCTCTCTTTTCTGCATTCATTCCTGGCAGCTACCGGGAATAACATCACATCGAATCGACATCTGAAGAATGCAGTCCCCCCTCTCTTGAATCTTAATTCGGTGCCTTTGGACTCCCTGTGGAAAAATGATAAACAATAGCGCCCCTCTTCCAGGCTTGTTCGTTTACGACCAGGCGCCAAAAGCACTGGCCCGATTCTGGGCGCTATCGGCATTTCGGGGTTCGGGGTTTCAAGAAGTGAAGGGACGAGGAGCGCTTACCCCTCGAATTCCCGAATGCCGACGTGACACAGATGTATGCCGCGTGTCCTTCAGACGAAAGACCCAGATAACATTCGTTATTGTAAAGAGGGCTGCCCCATTTACAGGCTCGCTTGACGTGACCCGGTGCTAAGACCACAGGCTCAGCTCGAAAGGTGCTTCGGAACTTCGTGGATCGGCAATTTCAAATGCAATGAACTGACAACTCCTTGTCTCCCGAAACACCGATCTCTGATATGCCGACTGGCTGCCACCTTTCCCGATTGGATCAGACGATCCAGATTTTTCCTGAACTATGGGAGCTGCCCTTCGTGCTAAATCCCAGGCAATTTGACAACACCGAAAATCCGATGACTGCTGATTTTCTCTATGGCTGGATCTCGACTACCGACAAAAAAACTTTGCTTGCTCGCTTGACCTGCTACTGGAAAAACAGGGATCTCCCGTGCTGCGCTTGGGCACTTTCTGTGCAATCTGCAGACCTGGGCACTCTCGAACCCAGGACAAGAATTATCGCTAACAGTGTGTGTTTATATTTACTTAACTAAACTACAATTATCCAAGTGAATGTTGCTTGTGCTAAATTATTGTAATTGAAGAATTTCATGAACATTTTAAATAGTTTACTATCTTTTATGAAATGAATGGTCTCGTTGATTGGATTGGACGCATACAAGAATTATTTTAGGTGTGATAATTATTTTTATTAGTACATATATGAGTCATGTATTTGCTAGCTACACATGTATGCCTTGCACATGTACACTACTATGTATAAGTGTTTTAAATCGATGATGTTGATTATTTGTTGCGGATGTATGAATCATGTGTCATTACCCTTGTATTATAAATAACTCTAACTTCGGGACAAGGTTTCTTGAAGGGTGGGTGTATGCAACAACCCAAATTGATTAATTTTATCATAGTTTTTAATTTAAATTTAATTAATCATTAAAATATATTAATGAGTCTTTTATTATTTTATTATTAAAAGGTGGGTGAAGTAATTAATGGGGGGATAAGGTTGTTGGGGAATTAATGGGGGGTAAAATTGTTGGGGAATTAATGGGGGGATAAGGTTGTTGGGAATTAATGAGGGGGATTTGAGAGAGGAGGATAAGGAAGAAGGGGAGGACTTGGAAGAGGGATCTCATTTTGTTTTAGGATTTTTGAATTTCTGAAAGATAGAGGAGTAGGAGGAAATTGGAAGAATTGTTTTGGGGAACTCTCACAGGGCACTGCTGTTGCTAGGAATTTTGGGCTCGAGGGCTAGGAAACCACAAGGATTTCTGGAGCTAGGGATCCAAAGAGGTTGTTCCTAGTTGGCTGCGAGGTTAATATTTAGTCTGGGCAAGAACAAGAACAAGATCAGACATAAAAGGGGCTAGATAAACCAACCTGCAGGTGGAGGTATGTATTATGTTGTTGTTATCATTATTCTGCTGTGGTTGTTGATATTATTATGTTGTTATTGTTTATTCTTGGTTTATTCCAAGTATAAGAAAATCATGAAAGAAATTCTAAACTAAATTTTAGTCATTTAAGTAGGAGATTTTAGAAAACATTTAATTAGTTTGAGTCCTGAAAATAACCAAGCTCTACAGGACAACCTTGCCTCAAGTCTCTGCTACTGTGGAAAAAAGGTAAGTTCTCACCATTTATAAGGACTGCAAAATTTTCACTAGTCACACAAGTCATTAACCACTTTGTGGTTTGTTGACTGAAGCTTGATTGAATAAGTATCAACCGTAAAATGTCCCAATCAATACAGTCAAAAGCTTTCATTAGATCCAACTTCAAGATTATCGCCTTCGATTTCTTCATCTTTATACTATGCAAGCATTCCTGGGCTGTGCCAATGGCATCCAAAATCTATTTGCCCTTTAAAAACCCCAGTGTTTCACCCGAAAGAGTCCGTTAAAGAATGGGTTTTATCCTATTTGCGATAATATTTGTGATCAGTTTATAACACAGTTTACAAAGAGCGATAGGTCTGTAATCGCCAAAAGTAGAAGGATTGTTTACTTTTGGAATTAGAGTAAAGAATGTTGAGTTTACAGAACTTGTCACTTTGCCACAGGACCTTGTATCTTCCACTACTTGCAGCAGTTTGTCACCCAGTAAATCAAAGAAGTGTAAAAAGAACTCGACAGTCCAGCCATCGGGCCCCAGAATTTTGTCTTTTGTAAATGACTTTAGGACTTCCTGTTAGCGATAATTCTTGTCTTGGGCTCGAGAGCATCTAGGTCTATAGGTTGTGCAGGAAGCGCCCAACGACAGCGCGAAAGGACCTCTGTTCTGGTTACGAGTCAAGCGAGCGGGCGAAGTTTTGCTGTCAGCGGCCGAGATCCATCCACAAAGAAAATCGACGGTCATCGGGTTTTCGGGGCTGTCAAGTTGCTTGGGATTTAGCAAGAGGGAGCTCCAATGGTTCAAAGCAGACTTGGGTCATCCAATCAAATTGGGATAGGTGGCATCCTGTCGGCATATCGCGGATCGGGGTTTCGGGGAACAGGGAGCTCTCAACTCATTGCACTTGGAAGTGCTGATCAACGAAACATCGAAAGCGCCTTTGGCGCCGAGCCTAGGGTCTCAGCACCAGGTCATATCAAGCGAGCGAGTGAAAGGGGGACAACCTATTTATAATAGTAAATAATATCTGGGCCGTCCATTTGAAGGACGCGCGACATGTATCTACGTCATGTCGGCGGTCGAGAGTTTGCGTGGTAAGATCTCCTCGTCGCTTCACCTCTCGAAACCCCGAATCCAGAAGCTCCGAAAGTGCCCAGAGTCGGGCCCATGGTTTTGGTGCCTGGTCATCAAGAAGGAGGTCTGGAAGAGGGGTGCTTTCATTTTCATTTGGCTGAAGGTTCCGAATTAAGTCTCAGAAGGGGGGCACTGTGCTCTTCAGACTCCAGTTCGACGTGATTTGGATCTCGATACCTGCTCGGAATGGATAAAGAAGAAAGAGGGTGGGTGAAACCTTGCATCACTCATTTATTGCAGAGTATGGAGGTCCCGGCTGAAGTTTACCCGGGAGGGTCCCTTGTACCGGTTCTCTTCAGGAAAGCCACGCCGAGTCTTCAACTCGCCAGAGGAACCTGCACATGCCAATTCAACATTCAAAGGGCTCAGCTACCCCCTGGTGTGAGCCATGCTGAATTAAAGAGGCGTATGACAGGGGAACAGAGGACAAATTTGATTGAGGAGACGACACCCATTGAAAGCCCTGAGGCGCCGCTGCTAAGCGAATTTTTCTGAGTATATAGGCTTAGTCTTTGTATTTTGTAAGGGATCGATGGTTGAGCAAGGCTCTCGGTTGTAAAATCTTTAATGAAGCATTGTGTTCTGGTTATTTCTAGACTTTTGAGACTTCTTGCCTGATGGATGTCAGTTTCCTTTCATGTCTTTGTTTATATTGTATTAGAGCATCTCGGAATTGGAGGATCCAGTCGAGTGTGATTGTCATAGGATGATGTAGGTTGGATCACTGTGATAGTCATTCTGTTTTAATCGGTCTCTGTAAACTTCTCCTCGCTGAGCGACTTGGAATTGGAGGATCCAGTCAAGTTTTCCTTTCAGTTTCCCGAAGCCCTGAACCAGGAGGATCTTGCGTTCAGATTTTTTCCCCTATAGACCGCTGAAAGGCTTGTTGCCTGAGATAGTTTGCTCATTCTTTTCCCAAGTCTTCCACCTGCCCATCTTTAAATCAACACCCTGACTGAAGTTAGATCAAGACCTCAATTGTTCCCTGCGCACTAGACCTAGTCCCTGAATTTGAGTGATACCTCCCTGAGTCTTTACCCATCTGATCATCCCATTTATCAAACCGTGACATAAAAACTGATGGGCGTTGGGCTCTGCTCCTGCAAGAAATCTAGGAGTGACTTCCAGCGCTACCATTTCTGGCGCCGTTGCCGGGGATGAAGTTGAAGATTTTCCCTGGGCAGAACGACATTGAGCCTCTGATTCTGAAGGTGCATCAGACATCAGATCCCTTCAAGGTTGCTACTGTGCACTTGGCGACTCCACTGTGGCAACTCCATTGTTTCCACTTCACTGTTTCAGCTATAGCTATTGTTAGCACACCTGAAAGCTGACCCAGAGGAGCTTTCTCGAGAAGGTTTCAGCGGCTGCTTTCCCAGCCTGAGAAGCTTCCTGGGGTAACGACAACGTTAAGATCTGGCCTTTGATGGTGAACAAGGACCGGGCATATTTGAAGCTGCGCATCTTTCACCTGGCGACTCCATGATTTGAGGATCGATTAGCGACTCCACTGGTTCGTATGGAGAAAATCCTTGCTCGCAGGTTTGCTCCTTTTAATTTTTCTGCTATTCCTGGTTTTCCTAATGTTGTCCCCTCTCTGAATGAATGGGGTGATTATTTGCCCATATTTGGAAAATGTGAAGAGGACAACCCTTCTCAGCACCTCAGTGAGTTTCATGAACTTATGCGTCAGTGGGAGATACATCATGAAGATGTATTACTGAAGATGTTCATGTTCTCGTTAGAAGGGGATGCACATAGATGGTATCATTCTTTACCCCCTGCTAGCATTTCTTACTCAGTGAGTTCCATGCAGCTTTCATCGCTTAGTGTCAGAAGTTGTATCCCTCTGAGTTGATTTTTCATAACTGTTGTGAGGGATACTACAAAAAATGTATACAAGATAAAGCCATCTTTTATGAAGGCTATGAGGATGATCCTGATGACCTGGATCAAGAATCAGTCCTTTCTCCTCCCCATCCGTCTGTTTCGGGCGAAGTTATGGAGTTGATAAAATCTATCAATGCTAGACTTGACAGGTAGGAAGCTGAACAATGCGCTGAGGATTTCCCATCCTTTGAAGCAGAGGCCCTTAGCAGCTCTACTGAGGGCGATTACGAAAAAAGCTTTCCCACGGGTCTTTTTTATGGTCATTATGAATCTGACCCATGGGAGAGCCAAGAAGAAGAAATCCTCCCAGATATGATCATGTCTGATGAAGGCTGCGATGATGAGGGCTGTAAGGATAGAAGACTGGGGGAAGAAGTTGCTCTGAGTGAACTAATGGAGCGGGCGATATCTCTCACTGCCCAACATGCAAGGTTTAAATCTGAGGACAATGGGGAGGATTTTCCAGTCTCTAAGGCAGATGTTCTAGATGGATCTCTCGAGGAGAATATTGAAGATCTCGTAAGCGTATTAGCATCTGCCCCTGATGAACTTGTTGTCTCAGAACAAAATGATGAAGTGGTAGTTGTGGAAGAGGATTGTTCTCTTTTCCTTCACAAGATCTCCCATGATGTGTTTACATTTGGGGTCGAAACAGAGGAGCGGGGGATAGTTCCACTTCTACAAGTTGGAGAAGCTCTGTTCCCCCCCCGACTTTGATGATTATCTGGAAGAGGAGCAGTAGAACCCCACATCACCTTTTGCTGATCAGAGCAGCCATCCCACTTATGACAATTACAGATCAGAGTCTGAGCTCGATATGATGGATTTCCAAGAACAGGTCGTAGACCCTTGCCCTCTGCTCACTGGGGAAAATTATCATGAGGAAATCAACCATCTTAGTCTTTCAGGAGACGCTGAGCAGTACGAGGAAGTGCAGAATTTACCCAGGGGGCCTGTTTATGATGAATACAAATCTGACCTGGGGGAGACCCAAGAAGAGGAAAAAGAACCAGAGGAGCAGTCTGCCCTTTGTTCAGAGCCAGTCAGTGAGAAGCCACCACCTGAGATCAACAAGCCTACTTCAGTTATTTACCCACCTGTGCTTATCAGAGATATTCGACTACGGGTGAACAATTGTGTAGCAGAAGAGGCTGTCTGTCACCAATTTCCTAGAAGTGGCCACTCATTCGATGACCCTGTCAGCAAATACATGGAGTGGCATTTCCCTTATGCTTTGGAGCCGCCATATCCCATCTCAACTTCAGCTTGTAAGGAGAAGTTGAAGAGTGTAACTATTCTGCTGTCACGGTTACATCAACTGTTTGTGATCACTGACAGAAGGCAAGAGCTTCCCTTCAGGAAGTTACTTGATTGGCTGTGGTAGAAGTCTGCTTTCACCTAGCCCCATGTAAAGTGTTTTATTAGTTTAGGACTGTATATAAATAATCTCCTTTGAGCATGTAGCTTTGTATGCTTTGCTTTACTTTTCGCCCTATATTTTCAGAAGCGGGTGTTTTGAGCTTGAATCCATAACCCAACAGTAAGGCACTGAAGCTGCGGAATGAGTTCTTAGAGCATCACAGGGACGACTCTATACCCCATGGAGCCTAATGTTAGAAATAATTCTTGTCTTGGTCTCAAGAGCATCCAGGTCTGCAGGTTGCGCAGGAAGCGCCCAAGCACAGCGCGAAAGGACCTCTGTTCCGGTTACGAGTCAAGCGAGCGAGCGGAGTTTTGCTGTCAGTGGCCGAGATCCATGCACAAAGAAAATCGACAGTCATCGGGTTTTCGGGGTTGTCAAGTTGCTCGGGATTTAGCAAGAGGGAGCTCCAATGGTTCAAAGCAGACTTGGGTCATCCAATCAAATTGGGACAGGTGGCAGCCTGTCGGCATATCGCGGATCGGGGTTTCGGGGAACAGGGAGCTCTCAGCTCATTGCACTTGGAAGTGTCGATCAGAAAAACGCTGAAAGCGCCTTTGGCGCCGAGCCCAGGGTCTCAGCACCAGGTCATATCAAGCGAGCGGGTGAAAGGGGGACAACCTCTTTATAATAGTAAATAATATCTCGTCCGTCCATCTAAAGGACGCGCGGCACGTATCTACGTCATGTCGACGTTTGGGAGTTTGCGTGGTAAGATCTCCTCGTCGCTTCACCTCTCGAAACCCCAAATCCCGAAGCTCTGAAAGCGCCCAGAGTCGGGCCCATGGTTTTGGCGCCTGGTCATCAAGAAGGAGGTTTGGAAGAGGGGCGCTTTCATTTTCATTTGGCCGAAGGTTTCAAATTACGTCTCAGAAGGGGGGCACTGTGCTCTTCATACTCCAGTTCGACGTGATTTGGATCCCGATACATGCTCGAAATGGATAAAGAAGAAAGAGGGTGGGTGAAACCTCGCATCACTCATTTATTGCAGAGTATGGAGGTCTCGACTGAAGTTTACCCGGGAGGGTCCCTTGTACCGGTTCTCTTCAGGAAAGCCATGCCAAGTCTTCAACTCGCCAGAGGAACCTGCACACGCCAATTCAACATTCAAAGGGCTCAGCTACCACCTAGCTCGAGCCATGCTGAATTAAAGAGGCATATGACAGGGGAACAGAGGACAGATTTGATTGAGGAGACGACACCCATTGAAAGCCCAGAGATGCCGCTGCTAAGCGAATTTTTCTGAGTATATAGGCTTAGTCTTTGTATTTTGTAAGGGATCGATGGTTGAGCAAGGCTCCCGATTGTAAAATCTTTAATGAAGCATTGTGTTCTGGTTATTTCTAGACTTTTGAGACTTCTTGCTTGATGGATGTCAGTTTCCTTTCATGTCTTTGTTTATATTGTATTAGAGCATCTCGAAATTGGAGGATCCAGTCAAGTGTGATTGTCATAGGATGATGTAGGTTGGATCACTGTGATAGTCATTCTGTTCTAATCGGTCTCTGTAAACTTCTCCTCGCTGAGCGACTTGGAATTGGAGGATCCAGTCAAGTTTTCCTTTCAGTTTCCTGAAGCCCTGAACCAGGAGGATCTTGCATTTAGAGTTTTTCCCCTACAGACCGCCGAAAGGCTTGTTTCCTGAGATAGTTTTCTCATTCTTCTCCCAAGTCTTCCACCTACCCATCTTTAAATCAACCGCCAGACTGAAGTTAGATCAAGACCTCAATTGTTCCTTGCGTACCAGACCCAGTCCCTGAATTTGAGCGATACCTCCCTGAGTCTTTACCCATCTGATCATCCCATTTATCAAACCGTGACATAAAAACTGATGGGCATTGGGCTCTTCTCTTACAAGCAATCCAGGAGTGACTTCCAGCACTAACACTTCCCATATTTCCTGCTTTGTATAGGGGCTATCCAGAAGTAAGGTATCCTCTTCTGTGACGAAACGAGAGAAAAGTTTGGCTACAAAGACGTGATAAAAAATACTTGTATGATCAGACGCCCCATAAAAGGATTTAAAGTGTTTTGTGGCCACTAATTTGAGTACTTCTTGACCAGAGTGGACCTGTCCAGTCTCATCATTAATTTCCCAAATGTGTTTTTTATTTATGCTAGAACTTGCATAGTGATGAAAGAACTTTGAATTTTGATCTTCGCTTTTAATCCAAGTGGCCCTGCTCCATTGTCTTCATAAATTTTCTTCTGCTAGGAGGATCTTATTTCATTCAGTCTCTAGAATATTCAATATGTTGTCCCTACCTCGGTTCGCCCCTCCTGCGAAACTTCTTGTAGAATGGCCTGTAATTCTCCCTCCAACTGTTCCATTCTTAGAAGATTTTGCCTTCTGTGGTTTTTTGCCCAGATTTTTATTCTTTGTTTTAAGGTCTTTAGTTTCCAAACAAAAATTTGTTGTGCCCCCAGATCTATCTTAAATTTTGGGTCATTCCAGACTTCTTTTACTAAATTGGAGAATTCTGCTTCAAGCAACCAACTCGTGTTTAGCTTAAAGTGATAAGCTGTCGCAAAAGGGAGAGAATCAAAGTGCAATAAAATTGGTGCATGGTCCGATAGATATGGGTATGCCACCCATGACCTAATAGTGCCTTCGCGAATTACCAGATATTCTGACAATAACACCCGACACAAACATTTTGAGATAGTCTGTAATGTTCCTGACTTGGCTAGTATAGGAAATGTTGCTAATGTGTGAGTAAGACCAATGGTTTACAAAATATAAATGATCATACAAATAACAAATGCGACAAAGACTGCAAAGTTTATATTATGATATCTCTGCGGAGTACAAATGACGAATGTGGCTGAATAAAATGAATCACTCGGCTAGATCAAATGACAAAAGGATCTTAGTCGGAATACAATAAGAAAACTAAAAGATAATTGTAGTGTCCCCAAGGCCGAGCCCCGATGTAAACCATGATCTGAAAGAGATTGTAAATATGTGTTATAGGTTGGTGAGCCAAGTTTTGTATAAGTCGGTAGGCTTATGTGTTTGATTAGGCCAGAGAGCCTAAGGGTTGAAGGCCAAGGGCCTGGATTTTGTATCTGTATGTATGCAGCACATTAATAAAATATAAACACCGCCAGGTGTAGACCGACCACGATGAATGAGTGATGGGGGACTGAGCGTCCACAGAGTGGGCAAGGGATTAGGGGCTGGAATGTGGGAAAAGGGGCTGAGTGTTGAGCCTAGGGGGCTTAGGCCTGGAATAATATTTTAATATTATTCCCAAAAAGCCATGTGTATTATATTATGCTATCCTAAGTTCTGTAGCCAATGGAAAAAGCGTGTAAATTGGATGCATGTTGTGGGAACGCATGCAGTTCCCAGGGTGACAAGTGTCAACCCTGGTGCATGCAAATATAATCGCCGAGATGAACCGTGTGAGGGGGAGCTTCTCCATTCGGACCCAAAACTCTGAGAGTGGAACTGGTACGACCTCTGCAAGAATATACCTTGGTTCATCCCTGAAAGCGGGAAAAGCCTGTGTTGACTTCTGAAATACCCTGGTACAACTCCTGTCTGAACAGTTCGAACCTGTGTTGACCCTGCATGGATTGTTTGTCACGCGTTCCCGAGAACCCGAGCGTGAGTCTATCCCGTGTTGTCGGATTGAGAAATAAGAAGTGACCTGCCATTGTTGAACCAGTTAGAAAGCCAGTGTTTATTTTCCCGATTGACTGTTGTGGCCATGTAGTGCTGGTATGCGCGTGGCATACTGGCCAGAGTAAGCCTATGCTAAGCTTGTGTATGACCTCTCTCCAGGTGAGGGAGGTGGTTGATGTTGGAAGAGGCAGGTTGTCAGGCCTGCGAGCAAATCTTTCCAGGTGAAAGAGTTTGCTGGGAAGTGTTTTCTTCCAGAGAATGTCCAGCACCAGCTACGGGCTCTGAGACTTCCTGATCTGGCCTGTTTCCAAGACCCAGAGGGGGAGGTTAGCACCGATGGACTATGCGTGTGAAGGTGTATACTCCCGAGCAGAACAGGCATGTGGGGAATGAGGGTCTGGTAGTAGTGGGCGTAAGATGGCATCTTTGGGAAGAATCCTTCCAGATATTTCTGTGTCATCTTCCCTGTAACCCCAGCCTAGCCTAGGATTCCTTGCCTTGGGGTGGAGCTCGGTCCCAGCTCGAGGGTGACCCACTGTTGAGTTGATGAACAGTGTGGTCTAAGGCTGGGAGGTTCGTGGAAGGCATGCACTTGGTTGGTGAACTCTACAGTTGTTAAAAGATAAGTATTTGAATTATGCTTTGATCATGTTGTGCATGACCGTGCTGTTTATGTATCATGTTTTCTGCTGTGTAAATGAATTATTGTTAAATGCTATGGAATGTTTAATTATAGCAGTAACGAGATATGTTTTACACTGGAATTTAAATGTGTTTAATTGTGTTAAATGCATGTGGTTATACTGGCCTGTGTTATTATTAAAAAGTGCGTACAAATTGGTATCAGATCGCGAGTAAGCTTCGAATCGTGAAAAGGGTACACTACAATAATACCCGATAATAGATGAGTACTGCAGGGTCAATGGATGAGTTGGAACTATGGAAGCTCGCACGATAACCGCTGAAAGTTCAGAAAGTTCTCCCTGGTGGCTAAAATTCTTGGAATGGTCTGGAAATTGTCCCAAATGGTGCATCCTTCTATAGCTCTCAGTCCTGATGACTGACCGGCCCCTCTGTTGGTGTGTCTGGACCCTAGATGGATTCTCCTAGGGGAATGCGCCCCTCTCTCACTGGAAAAATGCACCCGAGTGATTCCACTGTCGAAATTGCCTGAGATGTATCTCAAAATGATTGCCTTGGCCTACTGGGAAATGGGTCGGAAGGGTTTCCCTAGATCTGATCTGATGATCGCTTTGGAACCTCGAATGTGTCTGCCAAAAGTGTTGCACTCCCAACTCTGGAAAATGCACCCCAGATGAGTCCTCCATTAGAATCTGACGAGGAAACAGGTGAAAGATGTGCCTTGCATTCCTCTCAACTAGGTCATAGGGGAATCTCTGAAATCTCTCTGGATGGGACAAGTCGATCCATTGAACCTCCTCAGGAGTTGCGCCCTCACCCTGGATAAGTGGGCCCTTGTTGTTGGACACTGTGTAAATGCTGCTGAAGAATGATGGAAGACCTGTGTGATCTTCCCAGTGACTAGGGTGTGTCTCTCAACACCGAAATCAACCAATTGGTGTCTTCCTCCTGAAATCCACTGAACTATCTCTCTTGATATGCGCCTCTCTCCTCAATGACAAGTCATAATCTACATAATGGTGAATTAGGTCGTTGACCCTTCTCTTATAGATTTTCTAAACCCCAATTCACTGTTGAAACCTAATTCATTGTTGACTTCCAAATTTAGCTCGTATGTTCTATTTTTAGCTCATAATGGCTTAAAAGCGCTTTTAACCACTTTTAGCTCAATGTCACTTTATGAAAATAACACCTTTGACTGGAGTGACCTCTAGTGACCATGTTTACCCCTTTTCTGGCCCTAGCTATAGTCTAATGGGGCGGTTTAAACCATTAAGCCTCCTCTCTAGAGCACCTATTTGGAAAGGCACATTACAATCCTCCCTTCCCGAAATTTCTTGTCCTCAAGCAATACCAATCCAGGGTGTTGCAACACCTGCTCGCTCTCCCAAGTAGCATCCTCTACTACAAGCCCTCTCCATTCGATCAAACACTCTCTGATGACCCCGCTCCTCAGTTTCCGCTCCCGAAACTCCAAAACCTCCTCCGGAGCCAACTCTAACTATCCCTCCTCATCTAATGGGGGAAGCTCCTCTGATGTGCTATTGAATTGTCCCACTGCATTTTTTAGGTAAGATACATGGAACATGTTATGAATCTTGCTCCTCTCTGGAATCTCTAGCTCATAAGCAACCTTGCCTACTCGGCGCATGATCCTGTAAGGCCCATAAAATTTGGGCTTGAGCTTCTCAGCCCCACTCTTCTTCAGATATGACTATCTGTAAGGTTGGAGTCTCAAGAAAACCAAATCCCCAACCTCAAAGTTTCTCTCTATCCTGTGCTTGTCCGCACTCATCTTTTGTCAGTTATGTGTCGTCTGTAGGTTCTCTTTCAACAGCTTGAGAATATCCCGACTCTCTATGATCCAATCCTTGGCCTTGGGAGCTCTGCTCTCCCCAAAAATCAAGTCTACTAAAGTGGGAGCATCATATCCGTACAATGCTTAGAAGGGTGTCATACCAATGGACATGTGGAAAGTGGTGTTGTAGCAATGCTCTCCTAAATGTAGCCACTTTACCCATGTTCTTTGTTTTCCACCTACATAGTTCCTCAAATATCCTTTAACCCACTTGCTGACAATCTCAGTCTACCCATCTATATGAGGGTGATAGCTAGTGCTAGGCGTCAGCTATGTCCCCACCAACTGAATCAACTCTCTCCAGAATGTCCCCATGAACCGATTGTCCCTATCACCTACGATGTTCGTCGGCAACCCATGAAGTCTGAAGACCTCCTTGAAGAATAACTCGGTTACCTGAACTGTGTTGTACTATGTCGGTATGGCATAGAAGTGAGAAAACTTGGTCAATCTGTTGACCACTACATAGATACCATCCTTACCCTGGACCTTGGGTAGGCATGTGATGAATTACATCGATATACTCTCCCAGTTCTGTTCTGGAATGGGGAGTGGTTGAAGTAGCCCTGCTGGAAGAGCATGCTATGACTTGTTCTGCTGGAAAGTCACACACTCACTGACATGTCTCATAAAGTCTTGTTTGAGGCCCTTCCATGAGAACCTCTCCCTAATATGTCTGTAGGATTTGAAAAACCCCTGATGGCCTGCTAGTGGTGAATCATGAATTGTTGTGAGGATCTTCTTCTTGAGCCCTGAATCTGGCACCAAGTAGACTCTGTCCTTGTAGAATATGACATTGTCAATGACCCTATAACCTCATAAGCGAACTTGTTCTTGGAATATTCCACTAACAAGTGGGATTTCCAATCTGTTGAAATCTCCATCAAAGAACATGTCACAGGTCTCCTCGATAGTGCATCGACCACAATGTTCTTCTTCCCCTTGACATACTCTATGTCAAAGTCGAATTCATGTACCTTCATCATCCATTTCTGTTGGCGCTCACTGAGGTCCTTTTACTGAAGGAAATACTTCAAGCTGTTGTGATCTGTCTTGACCACGAATTTGCTGCCCACCAAATATTGCTTGAATTTGGTCAAGGCATGCATGATTTCCAACATTTCCTTGTCATAAATGGAGTACAACCTCCATGCTCTCGAATATAATGGGGTGTCCTCCCTGCATAAAAAATTCCCCGATACCCTCGTCGGATGTTTCACACTCTAGTACAAATGGCAAGGTGAAGTCTGGCAATGCCAACACTGGATAAGTGCCCATGACTTCCTTCATGTGATCAAAGGCTTTATGTGACTCCTCAGTCTAGATGAAAGCCCCATGCTTGGTAAAATCCATCAGTGGTTCTCCAAGCTGAGGAAAACCCTAGACGAACCACCTGTAATAGCTACACAACCTGAAGAAACTCCTCAACTTTGTCATGTTCCTAGGTGTTGGCCAATCCAGAATGGCTCTGATATTCTCCTGGTGCACCTGTACCCCATGTGCATTGATGATGTGGCCCAAGTAAAGAAACTATGTCATACCAAACTCACACTTGGACTCTTTGGCATATAATGATTGTGCCTCCATGATGCTCAATACCTCATCCATGTGCCTCATGTGCTCCTGCCATGTCTTGCTGTAGACCAAGATGTCGTCAAAGAAAACCAAGACCGATTTCCTCAACTGATCTTTGAATATGTGGTTCATGGAAGACTGGAATGTGGCAGGTGCATTGGTTAGCCCAAATGGCATAACCAGTAACTCGAAATGTCCAAAGTGACATCAAAATGTCGTCTTCTTTATGTCCTGCTCTCGGATGTTGATCTGATGATACCCAGAGCATAGATCAATCTTTGAGAAGAAAATTTCCCCATGCAATTCATCCATCAATTCGTCAATGTGCGGGATAGGATACTGGTTCTTGCTAGTTTTATTGTTCAAGGTTCGGTAATCAATTCACATCCTCATGGTGCCATCCTTCTTCAGAACTAAGACAATTGAAGAGGCGAATGGGTTGCTGCTCGGTCTGATATGTCCCATCGCTAGCAATTCCTTGATTTCTTTCTCTATCTCATCCTTGAACCTCTTAGGATGATGATAGCGGGGTGTGATCATAGGTTTGGTCCCCTCCTCCAACTCAATGGTGTGCTCAAACCCCCTGTCAGGTGGTCTCCCTCATGGAATCAACCCAAAAACCTGTTGATGTTGTCCCAACAAATTCCTGATCTCTGTATGATATTTTTTTTGACCCTCAAAATCCTTTCGCGCAGTGATCAAGCATACTGTGGCATATGCTACCTCCCCATGCCTAAATATCCTCTCCATTCTCTTGGTTGAAACTTTCCTGGGTGCTCTTGTAGACATACCTCTCAGAACAACCTTCTTCCCGTCATGGTCTCTGAACCCCATCTCCAAGGTTTGGTAATTGGTGGTTATTTTTCCAAAGGTGATCATCCACTGGACTCCCAACACCACATCTGTGTCAGATAGGTCAACCACATAAAATGTATCTCTCACTTTGTAGTTGCCTAACTTTATCTCCAAGTCTGGAACTCTGTCTAGACACTCCACTGTGTGGCCATTTGCTACTGCAACATCAAACCCCTCAAACTCCTCTGTTTGAAGTGCTCATCTCGATACAAATGATGCATCAATGAAGTTGTGGGTGGCCCCACCATCTATCAGGGTGATTGCTCGTTGCCCCTAAATAGTCCCTCTGATCCAGAGTGTATCATACCTGGGAACACCAGAAAGGGTCACTATGCCTCCTCCCTTTGTTGGTTTCTGTCTATTATCCTGCTCAGGTGGTTGTGGAACTACCGAAGGGTGGGCTCCTGCCGGTGTCGGTGGTCTACGGGGAGGTTACTCCTCTGCATGTGCCGACTCCTCCTCTGAGCTAGTGGATCCACTGTCCTGCTCCTTCTCCTCACTATCCACATTGTCTGCTGCCACCTAAATATAATGAATCTCTCCCTTTCCCATGCACCTGTGGCCTGGGACCCAAGGGTCTCTACAATTGAAGCAAAGCTTCTTCCTCATAAGCTCTCACCTCATCTCATCATCCAACTTCTCCTCGCCCTTCCATTCTCTTTGGAATGGCTTCCTGTCTCAATCCTTCTGGGGTACGAAGGGTTTGGAAAAGAGTTTAGTCTTTGGCACTAAGTCTGCCAAATCTCGAGTGCGTAGGATGGCATCCTTCAAGGTGGGTGCCCTATATGCCTCCACCCATCCTCTCAAAGGCTCTATGAGCCCCTCTGTAAATAACATGATCAACCTAGGATCTAATATATCTGTCACTGCCACGGCTACCTACTGAAACTCCATGATGAACGCCTCTGCTGTGCCAGTTTGTCTCAATTGGGCTAGATCCCTAAAGTGGATCTCAGGATCCTTCCTATCAAACCTATCCACGAGTCTCTCCATGAAATCCCTATAGGAGGAGATGCGACTGTGACCCAATGTCACCAATCCATGATTCCACCACTCGTGTGCCTCACCCTCCAAGTGTAAGGTGGCGAAACTGATGGCCTCTGTCTCGATCATTTGGTTGATCTTGTAGTATGTGTCTAGCTTGTGTACCCAAGATCGGGTAGTGCATTTGGACGATCCGTCGAAAGAAGGTATGGTGAGTTTACCAACTTTCTGGATGAAATCATTGTTATGCCCCTACTGCTGCTGCGGTCCTCCTCTCTGTGGAGATTCCTGAGTCTGAGCCCATAATACTCAAATAGGGTCATGTCCTGATGGATGTCATGGCCCAATGCTGCATACTCCCTCCTGTACTTTGCAATGTCCTCTGCATGAGTGGGTGGCCTCTGTACTATTGGTATATGTGATGCTACTGGAGGTGCCCTCTGGAAACTAGGAAACAAAGGTCTGGGAATCCTACTCGAAGAGGTGTATGTGCGAGTAGGATACTGGGGTCTATTAACTGCCCCCGAGTTCCCTTGTGCTGCATATGGGGCTTGTGTGCCCGAGGTGCCCACTACAACTAATCTATTAGCCATCTGTGCCAAGGACTGAGTCATGGCCCGCTGACTAGCTACCATATCGTTGATAACCTGCATGAAGGATGCCTTTGGCTCCATGGGGGCCTTACCACTACCCTATGGTCACTCATATCTGTCACCTAACATCCTCTCTACCTCATGCTCATATCTCTGCGGAGTACAAATGTTGAATGCGGCTGAATAAAATGAATCACTCGAGTAGATCAAATGACAAAAGGATCTTAGCTGGAATACAATAAGTAAACTAAGAGATAATACCCGATAATAGATGAGTACTGCGGGGTCAATGGATGAGATGGAACTGTGGCAGCTCGCACGGTAATTGCTGAAAGTCCGGAAAGTTTTCCTTGGTGGATAAAATTCTCGGAATGGCCTGGAAACTATCCCAAATGGTGCACCTTGCTCTAGCTCTCAGTCCTGATGACTGACCGACCCCTCTGCTGGTGTGTCTGGACCCTAGATGGATCCCCCTGGGAGAATATGACCCTCTCTCACTAGAAAAATGTGTCGTAGTGATTCCACTGTTGGAATCGACTGAGATGTATCTCAAAATAATCGCCTTGGACTATTGGGAAATGGGTCGAAAGGGTTTCCCTGGATTTGATCTGATGATCGCTCGGGAACCCCGAATGTGTCCGCCAAAAATTTCACACTCCCAATTATGTAAAATGCGCCCCAGATGATTCCTTTGTTGGAATATGATGAGGAACTAGGCGAAAGATGTGCCTTGCCTTCCTCTCAACTGGGTTGGAGGGGAATCTATGAACTCTCCCTGGATGGGACAAGTCAATCCACTGAACCTCCTCTTGAGTTGGGCCCTCACCCTGGACAAGTGGGCCCTTGCTGCTGGACTCTGTGTAACTACTGATGAAGAATGATGGAATACCTATGTGATCTTCCCAGTGACTAGGGTGTGTCTCTCAACACCGAAATCAACCAACTGGTGTCTTCCTCCCGGAATCCACTGAACTATCTCTCTTGAGATGCGCCTCTCTCCTCAATGACAAGTCATAATCTGCATAATGATGAATTAGGTCACTGACCCTTCTCTTATAGATTTTCTAAACCCTAATTCATTGTTGACTTCCAAATTTAGCTCGTGTCTTCTATTTTTAGCTCATAATGGCTTAAAAGCGCTTTTAACCACTTTTAGCTCAATGCCACTTTCTGAACATAACACCTTTGATTGGAGTGACCTCTAGTAACCTTGTTAACCCCTTTTCTAGCCCTGGATATAGTCTAACGGGGTGGTTTAGACCATTAAGCCTCCTCTCTAGAGCTCTTATTTGGAAAGGGACATTACATAGTCTCTGAACCTGCTCGACCATTTTGCCATGTTGGAACTAGCTCGTCCAGAACTATATCCACAAGGTAGTGTTCTTGAAAACAATTATTGAATTATCGAACCAACTGGTCCTGAAGTGTCAAATCTCCCCACACTACCCCAACATTTAAAGTGAGGTTAAAGTTCCATGCTGCTATCAGATTCTTATGTGCTAGCATGCCCCTGGAAGCCACCTTGTCCCAACATATTTTTTTGTCAGAACAGGGTCCATAAACATTAAGAAGTGATACCAATTGTTTATTCCAAATACAGGTAACTATCAGGAAAATTCCAGCACAACATAAATAAGGGACTAGATCAAATTTTGATGGGTCCCAAGTCGCTAAAAGTCCCCCTGAATTTCCTATCGAGCTAACAACACAGGTTAGCCAAGAGGTTCGAAAGGTGTTCATAAATAACCTGGCCTTAGTTCCATCGACCAACGTTTCTTGAGGGAAGATGATATTTGGAAAATTCCTACTAAGAAGTTGATCCAGGTGGATATCAGTGGCCACCCACCTATTCCACTGGATCGAAAAACAGTTTTCCCACCTAATTTTATTTCCTTGATCTCTTCCAAGCAATGCAGGAAGGTCATCTCTCAGACGAGGAAGTTGGTCTTCTTCGTGATTCACTCTCGGAATGAGCGAAAGATCACAGCCACATCCAGGGTCTCCACGATCGACCTCTCCACATAGCAGAAGCAAGTAGATAAGGTCGTGGAAGAATACTCATATATATTCTTCTCACCTACCAGGGTACCTTTGCACTGTCAGGTCAAGCACCCCATCGATCTGACCCCCGATGCATCGCTTCCCAATGGGCCAGTCTACCACCACTCTCTGTTAGAGAATGAGGAGATCAAGCGATAGATACAAGAACTGCTCCACAAGGGGCACATTCGTCCCAACTCATCACCTTACGGGAGCCCAATCGTGCTGGTATAGAAGAAAGATGGAACCTGACGACTTTGAATTGATTACCAGGCCCTCGATAAAATCACAGTAAGAAACCGGTACCCGATTCCCTGAATAGACGACCTCCTTGATCAACTCACACGGGCCAAATACTTTAGTAAGATTGATATGAAGTCTGGCTACCACTAGGTCTCGATAGAACAAATAGATGTATGGAAGATCGCCTTTAAGTCAAAGGAAGGTCTTTTTGAATGGGTGGTCATGCCCTTTGGTTTGACAAATGCTCCAGCCATTTTCATGAGGATGATGGACGATCTCCTGCGACCATTCACCAATACTTTTGTAGTGGTGTATCTGGATGACATTCTCATTTACAAAAATACTTGGGCATAACACTTGCAGCATATTCAACAAGTTTTTCACACCCTGCAACAACACAAGCTATACGCCAACTTGGAAAACTGATCCTTGGCATGAACAGGGTCCACTACTTGGGCTACATCATTGATCATCATGGCGTACTTGTGAATCCAACTAAGATCTAAGTCATCCGTGACTGGCCAGCTCCAACCACACTCATTGAGCTTTGGAGCTTCTTGGGCCTTGCTAATTTATACTATAGGTCCGTGTTGGGATTCTCCCATATTCCATGGGCCCTCAACCAAATAACCAGGGGTGGTGGTAAGGTGAAATTTGTGTGGGGTCGGTCTGAAAGACAACCGTTTGATGATTTGAAGCAGCGCTTGTGCTCAACCCCAGTACTTTCACTATTGGATCTGTAGCAACCCTTTTAGATCGAGACAGATGCTTCAGATTATGTTGTGGGCACTATTCTTACTCAGCACGACCACCTCATGGCCTATCATAGTGAGACAATATCAGATGTTGTCTACAAGTACCCTACTTACGACAAAGAAATGAACTCCATTGTGCACGCCTGTTGCCAGTGGAGACATTACATTCTTGGGAAGGAGACAATCATCCACACTGATCATAAGCCACTACAGTTCATGGAGACACAAGGAAAATTGCAGAATGATCGCCATCAGAAGTGGTCCACATACTTGCAACAATTCCAACTCAACATCAAGTATAAAACATGAAGCACTAACCACGTCGTTGATTGCCTCAGCAGACCGCTAGTCGCGACACTCACCATGGTGGTAGACTCTTGTGGCCATGAGACCTCTGGATGGCCCCAAATCTATGAGACAGACCCAAACTTCGCCACCACCTACCAAATGTTGGGCACAAACGCAGTTGTCGACAATTTCCATCTTCAGGATGGGTTATTGTTTCGTCTGGGCCATATATGTGTTCCATCAAGCGAGCGAGTGAAGCTGATATGGGAATCCCACTATAGTTGGGTGGAAGGACACTTCGGTGTTGAAAAGACAGTGGAAATGTCACAGAAACATTTCTACTGGTCGAAACTTTGACAGGAGGTCAACAAGTATATCAGGTCATGCACTGCCTACGTTATTGCCAAACTGACCACTAAGAAACATGGTCTACACAACCCTCTGTCTATTCCTATCAGGCCATAAGAATTCATCTCAATGAACTACATGTCGGGCCTCTCGTCCACTAAGCGGGGAAATGATTGTGTTTTTGTGGTTGTTGATCAGTTTTCTAAGATGGCGATTCCAGCCGCCTGCAAGAAGAGCATCACAACAGAGGCCACTGCCAAGTTCTTCTTTGAAAAAGTCTGGGTACATTTTGGAATCGCACAAACCATTGTCTCAGATCGGGACAGTTGATTTTTTAGCACATTATAGTCAAGCCTCTAGTCACCACTGGACACCAAGCTCACCAAATCCACAACCTTCCACCCCCAGACAAATGGCCAAACCGAGGTCGTAAATCAAATGATCATGCATATCCTACCCATGTATAATTCCAAGCACCCTCGCACATGGGATGAGAGTCTTCCCTATGTCCAACATAGCTACAACCGAGCCCTGCATAGCTCAACCAACCACAACCCCTTTCGGGAGGGGTTGAGATTCCAACCATTGGGTCCCATAGATGTTGCACTACCCCTTGCGGTCACCTCAGTCGACTCATCTCCAGCTCCAAATGAAGCTGAAAAATCCACCCGATTCATTGAGTGGATTGAACACATCCGCCAATGGGTTCAGGATATCCTACATAAGTCCAATGACAAGTACAAGCAGCGCCATGATCAACATCAGGTGCCACATAAGTTTCAGGCGGGCGACAAAGTTTGGTTTCACTTGTAGAAAGAACGCCTTACAGGACCCCATCAGAATCTTTGCCCACTCTGTTACGGGCCATACACCATCACCAAGGCTGTGGGTGATAATTCTTTTGAGCTCAACATTCCTGCTTTCCTTCGCCTGCACCCAATGTTCAACGTGGATCTCCTTCGACCTTATTTCCCACCATTATTGGACACCTCAGAGGTAGCAGAACAACTGACATCAATAGAGCTCAACCCTAACTACATATAATAGGCATCTAGTGATCATATTGTGGAAAAACAGGTTAAGGGAACTCGCCAGCAAAGGATCTAGCTTTATCGAGTTGTCAAAGCCGGGCAACTCCTGCACCAAGGCAAGTGGCTCACCCAGGGCTAAATTCAGCAGAAACTTCCTCATTTTATGGGGGAACTCAACGCAATGGATACCATTGCTTACAAAGGAGGGAGGATTTATCTAGGTGGATATCGATGGCCACCCACCTATTCCACTGGCTCGAAAAACAGTTTTCCACCTTGGCAGTTTTTCGGGTTCCAAACTTCCGGAGTCATTTTGAGGCCCTAAACAATGTTCTTTGTGGATTTGGGGCCCAAGTTACTAATAAAGGAACTACCTTGGGCCAGTCAAAAATCATTCTTCTCAGTTAGACCTTTCCAACGGGCAATAGTGCACCTAAAACGAAGATCGTATGCAAAAGTTACGACCCTCGGAAGTTGATATACTAACTTACCCCAACGGGGCCCACATGACTTTTGGCGCTTCATATCCTAGGGTTAGATCTTTGGATGTCTAGGGTTTTGGCATTCATCTTTATTGTAAAAAGGCCTTCAGAGCCTCATTGTAGTCATCTTCTTGCGAATGAGCACAACCGTCACATCTCTTCACAGAGATAAGCTGCCACCATTCTAGCAAGCTTGTTTTCCACTGCATTTTACAGTTTCAACTTATTTCCTTATTGAATAGAAACTAATTTTACTGTATATCTATTATTTTTTTATTCTATGTTAAGCATATTTTGATAATAATCTGTATTCATTTCATTCTGCTCATAAAATATGGATCAAAAGTATTGTAAAGGAGGATGATTTCAGGATCCCCCCCACCCCTCTGATATTAAGGGAGAGCAAGATCATGACTTGGCCCTGGCTAGGGATTTCATGCCTCTAAGCACCCCAATTTTAGATAGATTTGTTTGGTGAACCTCTGGAACACAAAGAGTGTTGTCTGACTTTTTGTGCGCACTTCGGGTTTTTATAGGGGAGATCTCAAACCCTAACCCCTTTGACCAAGTATAATCCTTCCCTAAACCCAACCATGTCTTGTATGGGCATCTAGAGACCCCACCAAGATCTATTTTACGATAGACACTTCTCCCCTGAAAGGTAGGAATAGGTATACGAGAGAGAGCCTCCTTGTAGGTCGAGATTTAGGTATTCAATACTGCTACTATGGAACTTTCTCCAACTTCTGATTCTCTAAAACCTGAGATGATACTATTCCCTTCTGGCTCACTACTATTAGCACCTACACCCCTCAAATCCTCTAATTCACAAGAAAGGTTTCCAACTGGAGTGGAGCAATCCCCTCCGGAATCACTCGTGGTTCTAAAAAATCCCCAGGGTTACACAAAATCAGAGGATGGAATACCCTGTCCTCNCCCCCCCCCCAACATAGTCAATAAGTGCTGAGTTAGGTTGGTAAGTACCCTCCTGAGCCTGTAACTTATCCACTGAGGGTAAAATTAGAAACCCAACACCCAGGAGAGAGGTGGAATCCAATGTGTCTCTTTCCCAAGCCGATAATAAAAAAAATAAAGAAGGGAAAATAGTCTTTAACTTACCAGTATCAGTATCTGAGAAATCTGAGTCAGTAACTCCTTGTGCCTCTGGGAAGGAGGTGTTTAATACATGTGAATCCACTTTTAGTGAGCTGACTCTGGTCAACAAATTTAGCAAAGTATCTTCCCACTACTCCTCCTCAGCAAAACCAGGACAATGTCTTCTCGGGGGGCCTGTCTGTCGGCAAAAAGAACACCTAAAATGAATGCCCAGGTAATCCAAATTTTGATAGATAGAATGTCCTCTCCAAACAATATCTAAGGATTCCAACAATCCTGAGTGCATATCTATTTCAACCAAGACCTTTGCCAATTTGTTTTCAGATGCTAAAAGTGCCTATTTATCAACTTTAATAAAGCAACTGAAGGCATTTCCGATGGCCTCTAAGGCTTTTGCGTTCCACATGTGCAAAGGAAACCCAGGTAAAAGGACCCAGAAATGAAGAAAATATAAATATTCATGTGTTGGGTCAAAGATGAGTCGCCAACGCTTAAGCATTAAACTATCTCCATCTAAAATCCAGAATTGGTCTAGGATAAGTGTTGTGTCCTCAGAATTTTTAAAAGGAAATCCAAACCACCCTCTCGTCATGTAAAAAATCTTTGGCTCATAACCCAACAAAGGTCTCCATAAGGTTAGAACCCACTCTGCAATATTGGTTTTTCACAAGGACCGGTAGGAGAGACGACCCACTAAGGAGCATAGTTCCAGGCTGACTGAATCCTCTAGTCCAATGTCTGCCCCTAACATCAATTTCTGCTTTGATTCATTTGAAATCCACGGTTTTACACTGGACTTCCTTCCACCTGTAAGTTTACATGTGGAAAAACTCCCGCATAAATCCCTAATACACCTGACACAACTAAGGGGTAAGGAACAACTCCCTGTCGAGTTGTGGACCCTGCTGGAAAGTTTGCAGAGACTGCGAAAGAGTCGTCGGGGTTTAGGACTGGGTGTTTTACCAAAGAGTGTGAAGAAAAGGGCTTCAAGGTCGTCCTCTTCGGAGGGATTAAACACCTACTCAACACCCCCACCTGTTGTGTAATACCATCTGTCCCCCCTTGAACACTAGTCTCAGCTAAGGAGTAAGGAACGACACCCCGTCGAGCAGGAAGCTTTGCTATAGAGTTCGCAGGAGCAACAACCAAGTCTTCGGAGGCTAAGGAAATCTATTTGGTCGATGAGAAGGAAGAAATATGCCCCAAAACTATCTTCCTCGAGGAATTAAGTCCTGCACTATGCATTAACTCATCTATCGAGGTGAAGAGACCTGCACTGTGCCAGAGTGCCTTGTCAGTCGCACCCATGAGTGCATTGACTTCAACCTCCATCAGTGCGTGTCTCTAGTGAGTTTAGTTGATGCCACCTAAACTCCACTAAGGAAAACGCCAGAAGACAAGACAGGAGGTCGACTCATGCAATTAAACCCCCTGCTCACACACAAGTAAAAAACTGCAGTGAAAAGACAATCTAAAAAGTCTGGCGTTGAAGAACCTCCGCTAAACAAGGTTCTAGCTAAAAACTCTGGTTAAAACTTAAAAAAACCTAGAAAAACCTTTTCCTAATTAGCTGACTCCTTCAACATTTTTGAGGTGTAGAGTAGAGCCAGAATCTGGGCCCCCCAAAGCCCCAAAAAATGATTCAATGTCTTTTTGACATCCCTGTCCACCATTGAAGGTGAGTTGCAGGTTTCGAAAAGTAGTTTCCCCTGGTACGAACGAACTTCAACAAGGAATTGGTGCATGAGGTAAGTACACTTCTACATTAAGATGTAATTACATGTCAAGTAAGGCGTTAAATTGATTTGGGATAGTATTTGATTTTATGTATAGGATTAAGATGAGATGTTGTTTTAAAGTATATAGGATTAAGTTATACAGCTTGAGTGGGCCTAATGGTTAAGAACATGTGTTTCCTCCTAAGAGGTCACATGTTCAAATCCAGAGGGGGGTAGGGTATGTATACCTTCGTAGACTTTACCAGTAAAATTGTTGGGTGGAGGGGGTCTCATACACCAATTTGGTGTTTGGCATGGCCGTGACCTTAAAAATAAATTATTATTATTATTACTATATGACTTCAAATATTAACTTTCTAATAAATATTATGTGGGTTGAAATCATCTTTAGAACCTAAAGGATGACCTAAAATTGTTTTCGATTAGTTAAGAGCTTGTTTTCCTTGAACTTGAAGAAACAAATTAACGTCACATGACCCAAAGGCATTTGGTAAGTGGAAATATGCCCATTTATAGACCACCAACAAGTAATTTCAAGTGGCTAGCTTTTGTTTACACACAATGGCATCATTGCACATCAAGATATTGAGATTGTTTAAACAAAGGCTAGGTCAGTAGCCCTAAGTATTATAGATTTTTTCCCACTTTGTAAAAAGAAAAATACATTTCCATATAAAGTAAAAACGGGGTTGCACTTGGTCTTTTTTTTTTCTCAATCTTCTTATTATGAGACATCATCTTACTATCTAAACATTTCACCCTCAATGTTATTAACACATTTGTAGGTTATGATTGACACTTCTTTAGAATCTACTTAACCCAAGGAGAGATACTCAAACTGGCCTCACAAAACTTGACGTAAAATTCTAATAATGCACAATGGGGTGTGCATCGATTTATGTTGGGTTGGACCCAATGTGTTGATATTATGGTAGTTATGGGAGGTATTAACCTCCACATGTAACCCTGACAAGAATAGAATATTCCTGGAAGCAAGAAGAAACCCTAAAGCATTGGACATAACCCTAGAAGACAAGTCGGCTAAAGGAAATATTTAATATTGAGTTTTTAGCCTCCACAATGAGAATTCGACCCAGACAACTAAGGGGGAGAAATATAAATACAGGACGTCAGAGCTCATTTGTAAGACACAACTCGTAACTGTAGAAATGTAAGAGTGCACACTGCAAAAATTTAGTAAGTGCACAAGTTTGGAGAGTAGTTGCAGCTGCAACTACTGCAACTAGTATTTTCAGTTTAGGCTTGGACTTTCTCTTGGTTATGGTTTGGACTTTCTGCCTTGTGTGCTAGCTCTAGAGAGAGGTACACTACATTGATTGGCTATTAGGCCTAGGTTTTTCTTCCGGAATTATTCTCTGTCAAGGTTAAGGTGCTCGGGGGTGGGTTCGTCCTATGGTTGGGTGACAATATTGTTATATTGTCTATGGTGAAATGAGCACACCTATTATTTATAATAGGTTATGGAACCACACTATCTTTGGATGGTCTAACCATTGGAAGATAGATTGGGAGGATTTGCTTAGTTACAGTTGTAGTTGCAGTCAAATTTTTTGTTGCAACAACGAAACCCTAACCCTCTTGTTGAGGCACCTTAAGTGAAGAGATTAACCTAATTTCTAGATAGCCTAGTGCGCCCTAACCTAGCACACCTCCTGGTACTCTCAGCAAGCTGAGACGTCAAGTTTTAGTTTTTGGTCAAAGTCAAAGGTTGACCAAGTCAAAGCAGTCATGACCTACTCTATGAAGTCAGAAAACAAGTTAGAAGGGGCTTATAAATTCAGAGCATGGAAGACAAGGATTGATCTCTTCCTTGCCAATAATAAAGTGTTGGATATCATGAAAGGAAACATCGTGGAACCACAATTTGAAGAAGGAAAAGAGAAGGAACCTCAGAACGTTGCAGTTATGGAGAAGTTCAAAGGCAATGGCATCAATGCCATGAGTATCATAGTGGATTATGTAAAATACCACTTCATACCCTACATCTCTCATCTTGACTCATCTAAGAAGATGCATGATGCCCTAACTAACCTCTTCTTAGTCAGAAACATTGGATAAGTAATGAGTCTGAAGAATGAGCTCCGCGACATGAAAATGAATGATGATGACAACATAACATCATACCTTGCGAGAATCTCTCAGTTAAGAGATCAACTACAAGCTATTGAAGAAATCATTTCAGAGAAGGAACTGGTAAATATAGTACTCAATGGTCTTCCCAAGACATGGGATGCATTTGTCGCAAGCTTGAACACAAGAAAGGAGTATCCCACATTTGACGAATTTTGGACTTGCTATGCACAAGAAGAATCAAGGATTAATGCAAAAGAGAAACCCCAAAATAAATACGATGATCAAGATTTCACAACAAGGTTCAAGAATTTCAGGAATAAGAAGAAGTTTGGCTCAAGGAAGAAATCAAATCAAGAAAAGGATATTTCAAAGATACAATACTTCAACTGTTGAAAATATGGTCACTACAGGAATCACTGTCCCGAGTTAAAGAAAAGGAAGGAAACAAACGAAACAACAATTGTCGAAGAAAGAGAACCCTCAAAGAAAGTCAGGCATGATAACACATACTTTTTCTTCTAAGTCAAGGTAACAATATTCTTCAAAGCTCTTGTATATATATCATGTTTAGATAGTTCCTGTACATATCATGTATATCTATTTCTTAGAATAAAATATGCTCAAGGGAAACGATACCTATGGAAGAATAAAAGGTTAAGGATTTCTATTACGATGAATACAAGTCAAACAATGCACATGAAAAGACAAAATATGTTGACAATCTTTGGTAACAATTCTTGTGGCAGATATTATATAAGTAACAACTGCCAGATAAGCCGAAATTAGAATCAAACCTGAAGAGACCCAGAAGAAGTCAAAACAAAGGAAATTAGAAAAAAAAATACTTGTGACACCTTGCAAAAGGAAATAAGAATGTAGACAGAAGCATGGACTATCTTAGATGGAGGGAGATTATTACATAATTCCAAAAGAAGAGCATGCATTAATGCATGAAGCAAATATTATGAGGGAGATAATCCTAAATATGATCCATTAAGGATTATGAAGTATCTATCCACGTTCCCATTGAAAGTAGCAGCCACGATAAGAAACACATGTTCAATTTGACTTTAGAATAAATCTTCTTCAAAAAGAAGCCTTAAAGTATCCTTGGTTTTCCATCTACATCCATGATTCTATGACGAAAGGAAGAAGTCAGAATCTTCAGGGCATATATAAGAACCCATGGACTCAAGAACTAAAGAGAGACACGAGGAAGAACATGAAGATTCCAAGAAATAAAGAAAAGCAAGAACAACCAGATATTATACCGAGAATCACAAGACTATCAGCTTGGTTTGAACCCACCAAGAAGCGATCAAGCAGAAGAAATGGAAGTTATGATAAAGAACAGTGTATGTAAGAAATTGTGAAAAATACTTATGAATGGAAGCATTGCAAGATTCATAGTTTCTTCTAGAAGGAGGGAGAAAACTATGACAACAACTTGTTCCAGATATACCTGTTGTAGTATTTATGGATTGGAATTTACATGTAAAAAATGGTTCTTCCCAATAAAGCAAGTGAGAAAGAAGCTTATACCTGAAAGAGACCCATGTATGCAAATATAAGAAGACCTTGTATGGATTCAAACAACTTGATGCAGAGTATCTCATATACAACAGAAGCGTGGTGAAAACTTTCTATGACATAGATAGTGTATCATAATAGCTACTCAGAAGTCTAGGGTGATGGAGTGCTAATCCATGGCAAACTATCATGATGACATAAGAAGTGTTACTTGGATATGTTTCAGTTTGAGTCTTTCCATGAGGTTATGAGCTAGCAGGAAACAAAAGTGTTGAATTCGACCATGATATATTGTAATGATCAGAGCTATATGAAGTCTTCAGAGAAAACTAGTGTTCCATAACAGACCAAAGTACATTGAAATCAAGCATTACATTCTCCGTGATGAAGTCCAGAAAAGAGAAGTGGTTCTCCAATATATCTCCACAAATGTGCAGATAGTAGACATTTTGGTAAAGCCTCTATCCAAGATGAAAAAGTTTGTGTACTTAGGAAACATATTGGGGCTCGTGGAGATGAATTCCTTATTGAAAAAGGAAGAGATTACTCCTAGGTTGGGACGGAGAACGGATGTGTTATTGATTTATGGACAGTCATTTTTCAGTTCGAAAAATGGTCCACGATGAGCAGTTCCTTTCGATTTCGGAAAGTGGTTTGAGATTTATGACGAACATGCATTTTCCATTTCGGAAAATGGTCCAGATCGGAAAATAATTTTCGTAATGAAAATGGTATGATAGATTGTTGATGTACCATAGACAACGACTTCCCTTGTGGCTAGTCTAGCGGAATGGTCTAGGACAATCATTCTTCTTGGAAGTCACTCTGAGTAGTGGTCAAGTAGAATGGTCTTCCTCGCTGAGCAATCATTCTTTTGAAGTTCACAGTTGTGAGCAGTTTCGAAGAATGGTTCATTTTGGAGGTTGGTGTAGGACAGTCATTTCCATTATGAAATGGTTCAGACAGTTGTTCCCTAGAGCAGACTCATTCTATCTAGGTTGTAATATGATTAGTGCCGGAGGAATGGCCCAGTTAGATGAATGGTCTAGGTTCAACAATCAAGGATAGGCATTCCCCAGGGCAGACTCATTCTCTCCAGGTTGCACTATGATCAGGGGCGAAGGAATGGCCCAGTTAGGTGAATGGTTCAGGCTCATAAATCGGTGACAATCATTCTTTTGTGCTTGAGAAGAATAGTCCAGATAGCCCATGGATGATGTTTTACTTTCTGAGAGCATATGCTCTTCCAGATATCACATATGTGAGTGAAAGAATGGCCCAAATGACTCAGTTTATATCATGATATTGTTTTATGCAGGTTGATATCAAATGATATGATTGCTATGGAGACTGTATGTCTCTGGATAGTAGATGTATGCTACTATGGTGGATGTTTTCCACTGGTCGTGACTTTGTGTCCCTGATTAAGTAGTCGTGTGCTACTTGGTGTGGTTGTCTACCACTGGACAATAGTTGTGCACTACTATGGATAGACACATTTGTGTTCTATTAGATGACATTGTTTTGATTTCCATGTAGACTATCAGTAGTGTTGAAAATGATTATAAGCTAGATGGATAGTCAGTGTGTTGATGGACATACATTCTCTAGATGGAAAATGGTCCAGGACATTTATTCTTCTAAGATGTATATCTGGATTAGAAGAATAGTCCTTGTAGCCCATGGTATGGTGTAACACCCTAGGTTTTGAACCCCCATTTTAAATAATGTATTGTTACAATGTTGAGAGGCCAGAGTGCCCAAACAATTATTAAAAGGCCAGTGTGCCCAAGAAATGTAATGTTTTGATAATTATTAATAATAAATACATCGCTGGCTGCTAGACAGACAAGGACTAGAGTTATAGGGGGCTATGATTCCACAAGAGAGGGGGCTTGAGGGGATAAATGTTTATTTCCTATTTTTTTAATTACCCTTTTGTCTAAAGAAGTGGATCAGTTATGTGAGATTCTTGGGGGAGGCCAAAAGGTTCTTGATTCCCCACGAAAATACTTAAACCTGTCCCTGGTCTGATTTGGGGGTTGGCTCCTTCATTCCTTCACTTCTTATTTCATTCCATTTTTTCCCTCACGCATTCATTCACTCACTTACTCACTCATTCATTCATCCTGTCCTTACCTATCACTCATTGATCCATCCTCATCCATGTCTTGGCTTGGGAAAGGAAAAAAAACTGCTAAAGAGAAACCATGGTATCCTTGGCTGTAAAGGTTGCTGGTGTAATCCAGCCATGACATGAGGCCTGCATGTTCTAGATGCGTTGGCCTGTGTCCAACTTTGTTCACAGCCGTGAGTCTCGAGATTTCCTCTAAACCAGTTGCACTGGAGACCTAGAAGGAGAAGGACTGCCTGAGGGACTGCGTGGCAGAGAAGGGTGGAGGTCCATTCTCTTGGGTAGTGCAAGCTGGGTAGAAGAGAGTTAGGTACTTGGATTGTTGTGAGTGTTGGGAAAGCCTGTGAGAGCTTGAGTGTTATCTGGTTTGGGAAGCCAAGTAACACTCTGGAACCGTCCTTATGGATTCATAGTCCTGGCTTGGGGGTGACACTGCTGTTGAGATTTAGAGCAGTAGTGTCTACGGTTGGGTGGAACGTCCTTAGTCTACAACCAATTGGTGTAATCTTTTATAAAGATAAGTGCTCTCTGTTATGGTATTATTTATCTGTATATAAATGTATTCCACTGTGTATTTATTTATCGTTTAATTGAATCTTAGAATATGCATGCTTGTTGGTTATTGTTGTGCATGTCGTTAGATCTTTTCTTTTATGCATCCTTATTATTTTAAAAAGGTATCGGTAAGAGAAATAAGTCCAAGGGTGGGCTTGAAGGTAGCGTACCCTGGTCTGTGGGTGGTCAGGGATCTTACAGATTAGTATCAGAGCTTCTGGCTGAAACATCAGGCCGAGTCTGTTGGTCAGAGTCTCGTGGTTAAGATCGAATTCTAACTGTGAAATTTAAAAGCTTAGGAGGAATGGCATTGCAGAATCTACACAGGAGATAGAATGCCAGAGATCCTTTGTAAGGGTTCGAAGGATTGTGACCGTCCCTTTCGAATTCAGGAGCGATCGCCACTGTGGGATCAAGAGAGATCTAAGATCGTTGGATCGGAGGGCAGGTGAACAAGGGTTTTTTGATGAAGGCGAGGCAAGGATTAAGTTACAACCATCATATCTCATTAGAGATAAATCGATGGTTGGGAGGCATTGCGGGGATCAGGAAGAAAATTAAAGTTTCTACAAGTTGTGAGCCTGCAATCACTCAGGATCATTGATATCTCTAGATCAACCGATCAACGGTGGATATCGATCCCTCTATGGAAGAGAATCTTCGATTTACGAAGATCGGAAAGGAAATTAAAGAGTGAGCGAGTTGAGTCTCCGCAATCACTTGTGGTCACTGATATTTAAGCAAGGGACACATGTCAAGTGATCTCGTACTCTGGGAGGAGGCAAGAAGAAGATGAGTGAGTAAAGGAATCTCGAAGCCCGAAGCTTCGAAGAGACAGAGTAGATCTAGACTGTTGATCGAAGTGGACACGTTGCAGAAGATCCTGCACTTTGGCGGATAACCACTTCGGAATAAAGACGGATGCGAAAAGCCAAAACTCCTGAAGGCTCGAAGCCCAGAGTTCATATGGACCGTCCATCAACAAGGACATGCGGCGCCAGATCTCTCACTTCATATACTTAGTACTCCAAAAGGTTTTGCAGAGCGAAGCACTAGGGAAAGAACTACCCAAAGTCCGTAGTTAATACAGACCCTCCTATAAGGGAGACACGTGTCGACAAATTGGCTAGTTCGGGAATTCAAAGTTCAGGAGAATTAGAGTGTGCTAGTATGGAAACTCCCGAAGCCATAAGAGTCGAAGAGGTGGGGCATGATGATGTCACCTGGAGGTGATGTGGTCCCCGAAAGGTTAAGCAGTTCATAAATTCAGAGTTCGGGAGACTCGAGGAGTGAAAGCGTAAAATCTTTCGAAGCCATAAATTCTGAAGTGACGTGGCTCATAGACGTCACCTAGGATGACATGGACACATGGGATGTGTGCCATGTGTCAACGAGTTTTGAACATTTGGAGGATTGAAATGTCAGTTAGAACGTGACATGTGTCACCCGCCTGATTGGGCCACGTGTCCGCTTCTAGTATTTCACCATGTGGCGACAAATCATGTAGTCTGGAGACTGGGCACTCCAGAGGAAAAATATGTGATAGTTTCTGTTGGGTCGAGAAATCCCGAAGGCCCGAGTATATATCTACCGTTGATCCCAGAAGACATGCAACAGTAGATCTCGTAGCGGTTCACAGGATCGACACTCTGGGAGAAAGTGAAGACGGAGAGTTTGAAACTCCCAAAGTTCGAAGAGCCGAAGTGATTCACAGTCGTTAATCTGCGAGAGACATGCATAGTCAGATTTTCGACTTCGAGTGAAAGCACTCTGGGAGAAAGTGAAGGCAAATATTTTGAAACTCTCGAAGCCCGAAGAGATGAAGCGATTCATAGTCATCGATCTGCGGAAGGACACACGGCGACAGATCGTGAACTCCGGGTGGAAGCGTTCCAGGAGGAAGCAAGCAGGGGAAGTTGAGACTTCCAAAGTTCGAAGTCCCGAAGTGGACTAGAGCCGTTGATTTGAGGTGGACGTGTGGCACCTGATCTAGAAATTTGGGTACATAGTACTCCAGGGGAAAGCAAAGGTCGAAAGTGTTGAAATCCTGAAGCATGGAGTCCCAAAGTGGATCTTGATTGTTGATTGTGAATGAGGATGAGGACTGTTGATCTGGTCCTGGCTGAAGGTTCAAAAGTTGCGAAGTGCTAGCAAGGATTTGGCCACAATTTCGAGCCATGGTCACCTGGGGAAGTGGTTTGAAGGGAGTGTCTGTGTAGAATTAAATTATGTATCGGCTAAGAGATAACATGGAAGTGTTATACGGTGCATATTGATACATATATGTTCTTCATGAATTGAGAAGAAAAGGGACCTATAACATGGTATGGCAAATTTTGTTTATCATATGCTTAATTCTAACTAAATGGTCGCTTGCACATTTTGCAGAATTAAGGGGTTTAAACACATCAACTCATAATGCGTATTGAGGAAATGGAAGAAGGTGAGGGAGGCTCCAGCCATGAAAGAGAGGCCGAAGGCAAGAATACCAGAGTTGGTAATGCAGAGACAAAGTCCAATGGACGCAAGGGAAGAGGAGAGCAGGGAACATTAATAGAAACTGTTAGAAGCCTGAAAATAAAAGTGCAGAGCTCTAAAGCAGACAATGAGAGACTGATGAGAGAGAAAAGTCAGATAAATGATCGAGTGCTGTAGAGCTTAAAATAACTGCAAAGTCAAGCCAAGAATGGATCGAAACAAGAGGAACAAGGCAAGTTTCGTGAAAGAAGAGAGGATCGTGGAAGAGCTGGTTATTTGGGAAGTGCCAACAGAACTCATAGACACCACTCACCTCCTTACTTAGAAATAAATTTGTATGCATCAGAAGATTCCATAAGAAGTCTAGAGGTGTCTCCTGTTAGGCACCAAAGAAGGAGACATGAAGTGGACAATTTGCAAGGAGAGTCGAGGAAGCTTAAGCCACCCTCCTTTGATGGTGAAAAACAAAGGGAAGATGATGTGAAGCATGGTTTCTTGGACTCAGGAGGTATTTTCAATTGCATAATGATTCATCAAACCTGGAAGCCAGGATTTCTACCTACCATTTACATGGAAAAGTTGCAATGTGGTGGGATCAACTGAAGCAAGTTGAACATATTAATGAGAATAAGATCACTTGGAAGCAGTTCAAGAAGTACTTCCATAAGGAGTACCTCTCAGAGCATTTATATGACAAGAAAATGCAGGAGTTCTTTGAACTCAGGCTAGGAAGCATGACTATGGCATAATATGAGAAGAAGTTCTTGGGATTGTTAAAATATGTTGGGTTTATAAACGATGAAAAGGTAAAAATACAGAGATTTCTAAGTGGACTGCCAGCCTTTTATAAACAAAATATTAGGTATGATAAGCCCAAGACCTTGACCGAGGCCATTAGGAAGGATAAATACATGTACGAGAAAGGACATGGAAGAGAATCCCTGCAAAAATCTTGGAAGGATAAGAAGAAGGAGAAGTCCAATCAGAGGAGGAAAGGATTCAAACCTCCCTTCAATAGGAATGAACCTAATAGAAGTCATCAAGATCAATATGCTAAGGGTGGATCCAAGAAAGAATATTCCTTAGGAAAAAGGGGAAGACCACCAATCCAATGCTGGGGATGCAAGGAAGATCACCTGTACAAGGATTGCCCACATAGAAAAGACAGAGTGAAGACTGTGCACAACGTCCAAGACGCTACAACAGTCGAAGATATGGGAAGAACCTATGTAGCTTTAAATGTCTGACAAGCAGAGTACCGGTCCAATATGATCGAGGTGGAAGGTAAGAGCATAAATCATATTATTGCTATTTTAATTGATTCAGGAGAAATTCATTGTTACATTGATCCTAAAATAGTGGATAGATTACATTTGGAGTAAAGTAAGCTTGGAAAGTCAAGTTTGGTTCAACTAGCCACTGGAACCAAAAGGAGAATCGATGATATGGTCAGAGGATGTTCCATAAGTCTTAATGGTGTGAATGCAAATGCTGATCTAAATATTATACCATTGGGGTCTTGTGATATTCTAATTGGAATGGATTGGTTGGACAAGCATCATGCTGTCCTAGATTGTCATAGCAAGAAATTTACCTGTCTTGATGAAGATGGAAAACAAAACACTGTGAGAGGAGTTCCAAGACCCATCTCTATAAGGGAGATTTCAGCCTTACAACTGAAGAGATGTTTTAGAAAAGGATGTCAATTGTATGTAGCTCATGTGGAAGAGCTAGAAAATACAAAGGGGCCAAGCCTTGAAGATTTCTTGGTACTACAAGAATTTGAAGATGTATTCCAAGAAATACCAGGGTTGCCACCAAGAAGGGAGATAGATTTCTCAATTGATTTAGTTCCTGGAGCTACCCCAGTGTCAAAGACACCTTGCAGAATGAGCACACCAGAGTTAAAATAATTGCAAATGCAGTTGGAGGAATTGTTGAAGAAAGGGTACATACGTCCAAGTGTTTCACCTTGGGGAGCACCAGTACCTTTTGTCAAAAAGAATGATGGAACCTTGAGGCTGTGTATTGACTTTCGACAACTGAACAAGTATACTATAAAGAACAAGTATCCTCTACATAGAATTGATGATCTCTTTGATCAACTAAGAGGAGCAAAGATATTTTCGAAGATTGGCCTAAGGTTAGGATACCATCAGGTAAGGATCAAGGAAGAAGACATTCATAAGACAACCTTTAGAACCATGTATGGGCATTATGAATTTGTAGTGGTGTCATTTGGACTGACCAATGCACCAACTGTCTTTATGTGCTTAATGAATGACATATTCAGAAATTATTTGGATAATTTTGTCATAGTGTTCTTGGATGACATATTTATCTATTTTAAGTATGAAGAGGAGCATGAACATCACTTAAGACTGGTATTGCAAGTGATGAGAGAATATCAGTTGTATGCCAAGCTGAGTAAGTGTTTTTTTTTTATCAAAAGAAGATCCATTACTTGGGACACATTATTTCAGAGCAAGACATAACAATAGATCCAGAGAAGATTCAAGCCATTAGAGGATGGCCAACACCCAAAAATGTGTCAGAAGTCAGATCTTTTATGGGATTAGTTGGTTACTACAAAAGGTTCATAGTAGGGTTCTCTAAGATTGCTCACCCCATCACTTCTTTTGCAAAAGAGGGGAATGAAATTTGAATGGACACCCGAGTGTGAAGAGAATTTTAATATGTTGAAGGAATTACTTACTAGTGCACCTATGTTAAAGATTGCTGACCCAAATGAGAGTTTTGTGGTATGTATAGATGCATGTAAGGAAGGACTTGGGGGAGTCCTCACACAAAATGGACATGTCATTGGTTATGAGTAAAAAAATATTAAGGAACATGAGAGGAACTATGACACACATGACTTGGAGCTTGCTGCCATTGTCCACACCTTGAAGACGTGGAGGCATCATCTCATGGGGAAGAGATTTGAATTAAGGACATACGACTTTGGCCTAAAGTATCTTTTTGAACAACCAACCTTGAATGCCAAGAAAACAAGATGGTTGGAATTTTTAAGTGAACGTGACCTCGATATCAAGCATATCAAAGGAAAAGAGAATAAAGTTGCCAATTCACTTAGTACAAGAGTGCATCTCATGCATGCTACTGCTGTCAGTATGCATCAGTCAGACTTGAAGAGCATAATTTTAGATGATCTTGTTACATATCAACATTACCTACAGGTAAAGGAAAGCTTACAATAAGGAGATGTACAACAGAAAAGAAAGGAGCATGCGATAAAGGAAGATGGATTACTCATGCATAAGAATAGAATCTATGTTCCTAGTTCCAGAGAACTGAGGAGTTTGGTATTGAAGGAAATTCATGATGTTCCTTATGCTGGACATCCCAGTTACCAGAAAACAATTACAGTAGTAAGAATCCAATTCTTTTGGTTGGGAATGAAAAAGGATGTTGTTGATTTCATCGCTCGATGTATGAAATGTCAGAAGGTGAAGGCTGATCATAGGCACCCAATGGGTTTGTTGCAACTATTACCAATCCTAGAGAAGAAATGAGAAGTGATAACCATTGATTACATAACTAAATTACCCAGGAAAACAATGAAACATTATTCATTCATGGTAGTGGTTGACAAATTAACAAACGCTGCTCATTTTGTTCCTGTAAAAACAACACATACAACGACTAATATTGCCGAAATTTACATGAGTGAGATTGCTAGGTTGCATGGGATACCTAGAACAATTGTCTCGGACAAAGATACAAAGTTTACCTCCAGTTTCTGAGGGGATTGTTTAAAGGATTTGGTACAAATCTAAACTTTAGCACAACATACCATCCACAGTCAAATGGGAAAACAGAGAGGGTCAGTTGAGTAATTGAAGATATGTTGAGAATGTATGTGATGGATAAGCCATCCAAGTGGGAAGATTACTTGCACTTGGTTGAGTTTACATATAATAATGGGTATAAAGCTTCATTGAGAATGAGCCCATTTGAGGCCTTTTATGGTAGAAAATGCAATACTCTAGTGAACTACGATAACCCAACATAGAGAGTGGTACTTGGGCCAGAGTTTCTCAAGGATATGGAAGACCAGATGGTTAAGATCAAGCATAATTTAAAGGTAGCTCAGGATAGACAAAAAGTTTATGCAGATAAGAACAAGGAATTAGAGAATTTAAGGTAGGGGAGCATGTACTTCTGAAAGTGAAGCCCAAGAAAAGATCTTTGAAATTGGGTAGTTGTACAACGCTGGAAGCCATGTTCTGTGGTCCATTTGAAATATTGGACAAAATAGGGAAAGTTGCATACATGCTTGCATTGCCTGCTTCAATGAATGTGCATAATGTATTTCATGTCTCTTTACTAAAGAAATATTTACATGATCCTAACCATGTTATTGATTGGCCTCTGATTGAGGTAGAGACAGAGGGAGACTTTCAAGTTCAACCAATGCGGGTATTGGACATAAAGCTCAAAATGCTCTGGAATCGAGTTATAGAGCTAGTAAAAGTTCAGTAGGCTTGGTACGGTCATGAATATGCTACCTGGGAGCATGAAGATGCCATGCGGGTAGAGTACCTGCAACTTTTTGAATAAATTTTGAGATTTTGATCTCTATTTTGTATATGCACTGAGGACTGTGCCAAAATAAGAGGGAGGGGATGTAACACCCTGAGTTTTGAACCCCCATTTTAAATAATGTATTGTTACAATGCTGAGAGGCCAGAGTGCCCAAACAATTATTAAAAGGCCAGTGTGCCTAATAAATGTAATGTTTTGATCATTATTAATAATAAATACATCATTGGCTGCTAAACAGACAAGGACTAGCGTTATAGGGGGCTATGATTCCACAAGAGAGGGGGATTGAGGGGATAAATGCTTATTTCCTATTTTTTTAATTAACCTTTTGTCTAAAGGAGTGGATCAGTTATGTGAGCTTCTTGGGAGAGGCCAGGAGGTTCTTAATTCCCCACGAAAATACTTAAACCCATCCCTAGTCTGATTGGGGGGTTGGCTCGTTCACTCCTTCACTTCTTCTTTCATTCCATTATTTCCCTCACGCATTTGTTCACTCACTTACTCACTCGTTCTCATCCCATCCTTACCTATCACTCATTGATCCATCATCATCCGTGTCTTGGCTTGGGAAAGGAAAACAAACTACTGAAGAGCAGCCATGGTATCCTTGACTGTAGAGGTCACTGGTGTAATCCAACCAAGACTTGAGGCCTCCATGTCTGAGATGCGTTGGCATGTGTCCAACTTTGTTCATAGCCGCAAGTCTTGAGAGTTTTAGCATTGAGATTCTTGACCAATTACGTTGGAGCCCTAGAAAGAGAAGGATTGCCTGAGGGACTGCATGACAGAGAAGAGTGGAGGTCCATTCTCTTGGGTGGTGCAGGCTAGGTAGAAGAGAGCTGGGTACTTGGATTGTTGTGAGTGTTGGGAAATCCTATGAGAGCTTGAATGCTAACTGGTTTGGGAAGCCAAGTAACACTCTAGAACCGTCTTTGTGGATTCATAGCCCTGGCTTGGGGGTGACACTATTGTTGAGATTTGGAGCAGTAGTGTCTACGGTTGGGTGGAACGTCCTTGGTCTGCAGCTAGTCGGTGTCATATTTTATAAAGATAAGTGCTCTCTGTTATTGTATTATTTATCTGTATATGAATGTATTTCGTTGTGTATTTATTTATCGTTTAATTGAATCTTAGAATATGCATGCTTGCTAGTTATTGTTGTGCATGTCGTTAGATCTTTTCTTTTATGTGTCCTTATTAATTTAAAAAGGTATCGGTAAGAAAAAGAAGTCCAAGGGTGGGCTTGAAGGTAGTGTACCCCAACCTGTGGGTGGTCGGGGATGTTACACGTGGCCTCCAAAATCTATTGGAATAATTATTCTTCTAGGACATATGTATGGATTAGAAGAATGGTTCTTGTATCACTCTATGGAGTGAGTGACTTATTCAACATCATGCCTGATTACTCAGATGGAGTATGGCTTCGAGATATGATGCAGTTGATGCTATCACATGATAAACAAAGTTACAAACTTAACGAGAACTCTACAGAGTTCTCGTTTTTTTGGGGGTCAAGTTTTTTACCCCGTTTTTAAAAATGGTGATACCGATAGCACCCCCCTCCATTTTTAGGTGGTTTTTTGATATTTTAAATTTTTCGATACATAAGGTTTCCACTTTGTTTTTTTAAATGCTCGTTTTTACATTTATTTTCAAATTGTTCAATTTTTTTTTTCAACGATGTTTTTTCATCTATTTTCAAACTTTTCTATTTTATTATTATTTTTTAATTTTTATTCAATCGTGTTTTTAATCATATTTCCATGCTTCATCCAATGTTAAAAATGTTGTACACCGTTTATTTTTTTGAAATTAAGATTTTTCATATAATTATCTGTCCTTAATTAAGTTATGGTTAAAAAAAAAAACATTTTAAAAACAAATTTATATGAGAAAAAACCATTNATATATATATATATATATATATATATATATATATATATATATATATATATATATATATATATATATATATATATATATAAAGAAAAATGAGAAAAAATTAAGAAAAGGGTTAAAAAATAAATTTATAGCCAAAAAAACTTTAAAAAGGTGAAAACACACCAAGAAAATTAAAAACATATTAAAAAAACCCCAAATTAAAAAACTTAAAATATAATATAACAATGTTATAATATAACATTGTTATAATATAACAATGTTATATTATAACATTGTTATATTATAATATAACAATGTTATATTATAACATTGTTATAATATCAATGGGACCTGGGTCAGGCCCGCGGGGGGGGCTGGGGCGATGCCCG
>ML796428.1:3401-13430 GCA_009831015.1 Picea engelmannii
AGGCTTGCGTTTTTCTGTTGTAAATGCACTTTTCAGTGTTATGTGTGCATTTATGGGAAGCATGATAAGTTGCAGCCATTTATATTTTTGTATTCAACTCTTAAGTACCCATATGTTTCGAGGTTGTACTTATGTTTGTACTGGAAGGAGATTTGAAGAGTCCTATACATGCGTTTGTTTTTATGTATGTGTAAGCAGTGAACCTGGTGATGGTTCTTCATGAGTGATTCATGATTGTTACATGATTATGTATCATGTTGTCGACTTTTCAGCTTGGGAAGGTTGATGTTTTAATGAGTCTCGACTGGTGTTGATGATTTTCTGACGACTATGTTGTGTCGATCGTGTTGTTCGACTTGTGTTTAGTCGATGGTGTTTATTGACTTGAAATTTGATTTTGAAAACGCCATGTGCTTTGATAAAGTACGAGATGTGACAGTTTGTTTGAAGAACAAAAGATTTTGTTGGCATCATTTTCAATCTTGTATGATTTGTTTTCAAGATTGATGGTTTTCTTGGCTTGTGACAAGATGTCGCAGGAAGATTTTTGCAGCCATTGGAGAGTTGATTTTGTTGACGCCAAAGAGTTCGAAAGAGGGACTTGATTCTCAGTGGGAAGGTTGGCAGTCTTCCAAGCATAGAGAGAGCAGTGGGTCAGTAGTAGCCAGAGAGCAGTGGTTGAAGGACATAGCAAGTTGCAGTGCACGGCATGTCAAAGTGTTCAGGTGATTGTTGAAAATATTTTGATATGACTTTAAAGAAGACAGATAAGATTTTGTGGGTCCAAAAGCCTTTCAGTGGGAAGGTGTGACCAAAATCTGGACCAGGGGTCAAAATTTTGCTCAAATTTCAAAGTGCTCGGAATGCGACAAAAACGGTGCCATTGCATCCGTCCCGTCTTCTTGATTCCGACGGTATATTTACTTTCTCAAATGGAGTCCGTATGGAGAAGATATCGCAATCTGTTCACCGAGCCAAATAGGTAAAAATTTGATGCTGACTGTACCTGTCCGTACAGTCCGTATAGGACACGTGGCAGGTCCATACAGGACACGTGGCGGCTCCAGATGATGACACGTGTCAGGCAGATTTGGCTTTTTGGGCGTACGGTTGGACTAATTCGAAGGTGACACGTGTCACCACTGGGAGGGTGACACGTGGCACGGATGACGTCAGCACATGACGTGGCGATCGTACGATGACGTCAGCAGATGACGTGGCACGGATGACGTAAGCACATGACGTGGTGATCATACGATGATGTCATCAGATGGCGTGGCAAGGTTGACTGGGTAGTACGGTGAAGTGACATGTCTGGCACGTGGACCAATCAGTGTTTGACACGTGGCATCATTTTCGGCAAATGGTAAGGTGCCACGTGGCCCAGTCATGGGCTGCCACGTGGCACCCCATTTTTGGTTTGTGTGTTGGTTTAAAATTTTATGGAGACCATGGGGTTCGACCCCCGGACCTCCCCACCAGTGTACGCCTTAACAAAGTCATCCCTTCCAATACACCACGACTTGTTGCTTGGTTTATATATGTTTATATATATATATATAAGTTTGTTTGGTGTTTTAAACGGCGAGAGGTCAGGCCGGGGCTTAGCCCCGACCCTCATTTTTATGCCTTTCTATATGACCAAGCCTTTCATTAAAATGGCGCGTGGGTTTTTTTTTGTATAGCCCGTGGTTTTAATATGTGACCACATGTGACCATAACCAGGAGTGCAGGGGGCTTAAAATGGTTAGCCCTTTTTCTTAATGCACGTGGTCATATCGAGAACCCCCATATGCCCGAGAGATTGGCAGTTAGGGGCTGGAGGCACCCTAATCGTTCTACAGTTTGCACCATTGGCGCAGTTGCACCCGGTGCTAGGTTTTAACGCATTTTGGGAGCGTGTTCTGGGTTCAAGCACATAGAGGTGCGTTTTGGCGAACCAGTTTTCAGCAAGCTTGAAGGAGGAAAATGGAGGAGGCCTAACTTCTTCATCTTTTGGCCGATTGAGGTGCTGTAAAAGCCCAGCTAGGGGTTTTTGGACGTGCTGAATCCATTGGCATAGTTTTCAAAGCCATTTGAAGAATTATTCTACAATTTTTTCACCATTGAAGTTTCAGCAAGCTCTAGGGAGCTTGAAGCCCTCTTTGATGGAGGACATCGTTTGGTGAGCCTATGTTTGTTTTCTATGATTGAATAATCATTTTTGGCTAATTGATATGCTCTGAACACATTGGGACAGGTTTCAGAGGCTGTTGAGGAATTTTACAGGTGTTTTTTCCAAAAAGAAGCTCAGGGAAGCTTATGGCCACATGTAGAAGAGGTCATGCCTGGATGAGCCATGATCCGTTTTCAGAGTTGTATTAGTCATTTTTGGGGTTTTTATGTGTTTTGATCTCAATGGTACAGTCTCTTTTTCCATTGGAGTTGAGCAGCAACTTGTAAAATAACTTTTGACTAATTAATCCCAGAGAGCCAAGTCCATTGATGGAGGCTCAAGGAGATGTAGCCCGGAGGGGGGTGAACTCCTTTATCAACTTGTTTTTGTTGTGAGTTTGATGGTTTATTTGCTGCAAGTTGTGTTGTTGTGTATTTGTTTAAAGTACATATTTAACCATCTAAAGGAACAATTCCTCACACATAAACATTTACAAGAAGATACATGAACTTAACACATAAGTTTATATTGCATATTTTAACACATGAAGCAAGGTCCTGTAAAGTTTATTTTTAATGAGGTAGAGGGTAATTGCATATAATAACAAGTCAGCCTTCTATTTTCAGATCAATACATCAATTTCCTGGGGTCGTAACTTTTGCATACGATCTTTGTTTTAGGCATGTGTTAGCCCGTTGGAAAGGTATCATCGAGGAGATTCATTTTGGGGGCTCAATAAAACCTTTGGATATCATTGAGGAGATATATCTCTAAAAACCTTGATTTAGGCCCTCAAAATGGCCCCGAAAGTTAAAACTGCTAAAAATAGTAAATTGCCAAAATTGTCAGAAAACTATTTTGAGCTAGTTGGAAAAGGTGGGTGGCCACCGATATCCATATGGATCAAAAATACCTTAGGTTCCAGAAGTAGATTAGAATATGAATCAAGAAGAGCATTCATACTAGGTGGTGGCAGTGTGTTGTTGTTATCTTCCTTAGCTTGAAAAATCACACAAAGTGTCAAGCACAATATTGACTTGCATGATTGCATTTTCTCTGAGCAACATATGAGATGTAAAAGAGTGAGAAAATATTATATTGTATATGTTACCATATTTACGAAGTATATAGGTCTTGAGTCTACCCATCGTGAATTGTATCCCGATAATATTGATAGGGACAACCCATAATAAATCTATTGACTTTCTATATAAGATGATATGATATAATATTGTATATAATAGATGTGAGATTCTATGATGGATTCGTTATTACAATGACGAATGTGCCAACTATATAGAGAACCTAAAGGGACATATGGTGACTATCCATGAAAGGATGTGTCTCTAATAATTATAATGATTATTATTATTATTATTATTATTATTATTATTATATATATATTAATTATATTATTAATAATTATTAATTATATTATTAATTATTAATCTGGGGGAATGCCTTCCCAATGTTGTCTAGACTTAAACACTCCCTCTCAACGAGGGAGACATTCTGCACCTCGAGTCCATAAGACAGTGCATGCACCATTCTCCTCAGTCAAATCAACATGGTCACTCTGAAGAATGTCTGCCCGATGCTTCTAACTTCAACACTTCATCTCATCTAGGGAGAATTTTTTCATCACGCCAAGATTATTTATTTATAACTCTAAGGAAAACTCCCACTTACACTTGTCAATGATCCTTTGATGTAATCATCTCTGACATGCACCCAATTGATGTATACTTCTCCCACATAGCACCCAGTGGATGTATGCTTTTCCCACATAGCACCTCTGGTCTCTAACAATCCTTGACAATTCATATGATCAAGGATAGAGACCACACCTGGTTTATTCTTCTTAGACAAGTCAACATGTCCATCTAAGAAGAATGCCCGATGCTAATACACAGAGAACACCAACACCCTGGGCCATTCACCACTAGCCAAATCAACATTGCTAATCCTATGAGTGAATGTATCATTCTTCTTAGTCAAATCATCATGACCCCTTTGGGAGAATGTCTACCTGATGCAACCACCTGGAGAAGCATCAACACCTCAAGTATTTTACACTCCTTTTCAAATCAACATGACTAAGGAGAAAGACTATGCCTGGGCCATTCATCACTAGCCAAATCATCATGGCTAATCCTATGAGTGATTGTATCATTCTCCTTGGTCAAAACAACATTATCCATATGGGATAATGTCTTCCCGATGCTACTCATTTTTGGATGTGTACCAGAGCTTCACATCTCCCTTCTACATCATGTCTTGGATGAAGTCCTGCAAGAAACTTTTGTAGCCACACTGCTTCATGGCTTACAATACTAGCTGCTATATACCTTGCCTCTGTTGTACTAAGTGCCACTCATGTATGATCCCTTCTCAACCATGAGATCATAGTGATCCCATACTGAAACAACATCTAGAAGTACTCTTCCAATCCACTGCACCCCCTACCTAGTCAAAGTTTGTATAACTCTATAGATTCACACCTCCATCCGAGGCATATCTCAATCCATATCGACTCATACCACGTAGGTATCTCAAAAAATGTTTTGTTTTCAACCAATGTACATGTCTTGAAATCAAGGTTAAAAGGCTCACATCCGAGTCCTTTTGACTGTCTTCCTTCACTGAAACAAGGGAATCCTCTCGAGGAGGTCTCATATATCCTCAAGGTCTATCCCCCTGTCTATTAATCCTGGAGGACATCTGTCCCATATGAATCTGAATTTTAAGAGGAATCCTTTCCGAATGAAAGTCTCTAAGAAATTGGCTCTCTCTTATATCAGGGCCACTCTGAGTCTGCATGCTCCATATGAGACTATATACTCCTCAGAGTCATCTTCTCCCTCTGCATGTGCTGAGATCCTCTTCTTCTTCATTAAATGGATGTGAAAAACTCTATGTATGGATAGTCTGTCTTCATGTTGCTTCCTGCGACCATCATTATGGCTCCTTCTCAAAGCTATTACCTGTGACCTACCCAAAACAAGAAAAAATAACAACAAAAAGCATCTCCCAGAGGAGATAAATTTATCTTGTAAACAACTATATACAATGAACCCCCAAATGATACGTCCTCTACTATGACCAACACACATCCATCATATAATCGATGTCATATGGCTAACCATGTTGATTTGTTGGATATATTGTCATTGATGTCAAAAATCAATGTGATGATATTTTGTTAATGATCAATTACCACAGATGAGATTGTCATTGATGCCAACAAGTATATCAGTTAGCAGAATATTTCAAATAGTATGCAAAGCTCGAAAGCGTAAAATCAAAAGGAGGAGTGACCAAGAGGAGCGAACAGTATGAAGATCAAAATATCAGAAGGGAAAACACAGTACATTAGAAAATGCAGAGATAGGCTGAAGCAATTCGTGATTATTGTTTATCAAGATAGGATCAACAATGTTCCTATGATAAAATCTCAGGAGGGTTAGCGAATAAAGATCAAATATCAAAAGAGATGGCACAAAGAATTTAAGAAGAAACATTGGATGACGAGTCAAACCATATATAATGACTAACGTCAAGCAAATATTAAAGCTCAGGAGAGTTAACAGATGAAGATCAAAAGCTTAGAAGAGATGGCGTGATAAAACTCAGATCAAATCAAGACCGTCGGATCTGCAAGACAGATCAACGGCAGGGATGAATTGCGGGGAGTGAAAGCAGAATTAAACTACTTGCCAGTTACAATCCCACAATATGTCTATATCGTCAGATCCCATAGATTCAAAGATCTGCGACTGCGATTGGTCCAACAAACAATGAGTTTAAGTCAGATTAAATCATGACCATCAGATGCGCAATCTCCAAATCTACGGCAGGGATGAATTGTGGAGATTGAAAGTAGAATTAAACATTTCACTTGTTCCAATCCCGCAATTAGTAAGGACCATCCGATCTTATAGCTTCGAAGATCAACGATTTTGGTTAACTTACCAAAAACACACAACTTCCAATTGCAGAGTTTGGGTGACGAGTTAAATCAATCGCAAGTCGTGGTTCCACAATCATCCTTGTTCGTGGATCTGCTTCAAGAATATTCACAACTGTTGGATCACTTTTGAGTGGAAGGATAGGATAAGCGGGGAAAAATGATTAAGAATTTGATTATGATAATTTCCGTCAACCATCAGATCACTTTCGAGTGGAAGGACATGATAATCTAGCAAAGCCACATCGTAGAAATATCAAGTTGTTGATCTAAGATCCCGATCAATGAACAACATTCGTTTCAGGTATAAAGATGTGAGGAGGTTACACTCCGGAATGTTTGAGATTTGAAATTCCTGAAATGTGAATTTCTGTCAGCTGTCAGATCATTTCAAAGTGGAAGGACAAGATAAGATAGAAGAGCTACATCTATGATAGATCGAGCTGTTGATCTAAGTTCATGATCGACGTAAAACATTTAGTTCAGATCTAAAGTTGCGAGGAGGTTACGCTCTGGAAAGTTTGAGATGTGAAATACCCGAAGCCCGAAAATCCAAAATGAATAAGGACCATCATATTTGGAGGACATACAAGGACCGTTGGATTAGGGTTGTTGGTCAGCAGACCATGTCAACAAGAACACACAATAGACCACGTCAGAATACCACATCAGCAGACCATGTCAGCAAAGATATGTGGCAGGCCATGTTAGCAGACCACATCAGTGAATACACATGGCATAATCAGATGATGACAAGCGTCAAGAGAAAATTGGCTCGTTTCATGTCAAAAAGTGAGGTAAGAAATTTATGTCACTCTAAGAGAATTGCTTTAGGAGTTTCATCACCAAGTAATGTCAAACGTCTCGAAGTCCCGAAGGATGAAGTTTCGAAGTTACTCTTAGTCGTCAATCTGAGATACCCTTCGAATACTATCCTGACCGTTAGATCAAGGAGATGAACATTTGTCACATTGAGAGATATATGTCGATGTCAGCAAGAAGCTATGACAGACCATGTCAACAGTCTACGTCAACAAGGAACGCGGCATAGTCAGAGAACAACAAGTGTCAAGTTGAAATCATCATTTCAGGTACGTGCAAATCATGAATCTGAGTGACATGTGGCAGCTGCTTGACTCATGACACATCATCATGTGACACAAGTAAGTTACGTCACTCTGGGAGTTTTACCATCAACACTCGTCCAAAGTCCCGAAGTCTCGAATGTTGAAGATTCGAAGTGGACACGAGACATCTGATCCAAAGATCACTTCGGGAGCACTCTTGACCGTCGATATACTACAAGGGAAGGATAGTGAAAGTGGAAATATTAACCGACAACAAGCGGTCTCCTCCACTTATGACTTGCAGAGAAGGTGATCACTCCAGAGGAAAGAAGGGGTTGAGACTCGAAATCTCCAAAGTCCAGATACGCAAAGGAGATATCGACTATCGATCTGATGTTCGGTTTCATTCTCAAACGTTGATCAAAATATAGTGGAAGGATAGTGTGAGCTTAATAGACGAAGTCACGGAGTAAAAGATGGCCATCCATCTCATTGCTTGATTAAGTCTTGACCATTGAATTAAGTAATGAAGGATATATGTAAGGATCAAATATAACCATTGATCTAGTTCCATGATATAAATGTAAATTGTCCGATATGTTCGACGATATCGTATTCAAGAGATTTGAAAGGCTGGAAGTCATGAAGACTCGGAGGGCGAAGTCCTGAATTCCCAACAATCATCCATCTCATCGGGATATTGTATCATGACCATTGAATCGATAAACGCTCAAGAGATCATCTTCCCTAGCGTCTGGTCAACTCCATTGGTCATATGGTAAAGAGATTTGAAAGGCAGAAAGAAATGCATCGCTTAAATTGTTAATCATGTGTTTCTATGCCAATGATCATATGAACATGGTTTGAAGGAAGCATCGAGATATGTTATCAAAGAGACAAAGGAAATTGATCCATTCTTGTGATAAATTTGTGAAAGAAAAAGGGATTCCAGGTGTAACGTTGAAGACCCAGATTGATGATCTCTAGTGGTCCCAGAAGTTATTGTAAATGAACAAGTTAGTTATAGCTTGTTTCACAAGTCGGCTCAATAACTTAAACAAGTTTATAGCATAAACAAGTATAAATACAACCATGATCGGTTCACTTGAAAGGGTGCTCGTGGATGAAGAGTGGCTTGTGAAGTTAAGAGGTGGATCTGGACCTGAGGTCCATGTGAATATAAGAGAGATGTAGAAGTGAAGAATGCACGAATATATCAGAGGAAAGATAAAGTGAAGAAGGCACAAATTTCAGAGAGAATATGAAATGAGGTGATGAGAATTTATGGTATACCTCTGATCATGAGATAGAGTTGATTCTATAATGGATCACTGCTACTGGAGTTGAATGAACTCTAGTTGGATAGACTCTGTTCTATCAACAAGCTGGGTCTTGTAGCAAGTTGGGTATTGCTTGAGAGTTGGTGCTCTCAAAGGAGTTAGTGCTCCTTACTTCAGTTGGTGTTGAAACAAATTAGTTGGTGCTGGGAAAAATCCTTATTATTATATTCACATATATTTATATAAATTATATACAAACATCTGGTATCTTCTGTGTCCATTGTGACTATGATTTTATTTTTCTTAACCTGTTCAAATATATTTTAACTGCTAACTTGTAAGAAGAAGAAAAGTTAGAATAGTCCACACACTAATTCACCCCCCCCTCTTAGTGTGGGTGGTGTGTTCAACAATTGGTATCAGAGTGGGTTCCTTCAACACATTTTAACCAATGGAAGGTATATCCTAAAGAAATGGGTGGACATATGGCTCTCTCTGCAATTGAAGCTCCCTTATTTGATGGAACAAATTATTCCTCATGGAGATAAAATATGAAACAGTATTTTAAGTCAAAAGGATCTGAATTTTGGAATTCATTAGTAAGCAAGCCCTGGGATTTAACTACTTCAAAGAATCTATCCAAGATTACAGTCCAAAGAAGAGAAAGGAAGAACAATGAAGTAGTATTAAATATTCTTCTCAATGGATTATCAGATACAGTCAAGGAAAGCATAGGACTATGCACATCCGCTAAGGACTTATGGATGAAGTTAGAAAAGATGTATCAAATCAAAAGTGAAGACACAGAAGACATTCCTATCAAGGATGAAGATGAAGACTCAACCATTAATAAAGGTAAGGACTCTCCACAATATTTCGATTGCAATAACATTGATATTGAATCCTCCCATGCAAGTGAAGAAGAAGACTTAGATACAATAACATAATGTTTTGTTAGCATTTATCCCATGGACGAAGTAGAAGAAGAACTATCAAAGGCCAAACAAAAGGTTGATTGGAGTCTCTGTGAATACCTCTATGACCATAATGAATCATACTATAGCTATCTTCATGACTACACTAAAGAATTTCTTGAAAAGAGTCAAAATCATGTCTTGGAAATAAAGGAAATGCTCAAGGACAATGAAAACATAATATATGAGCAGGACAATCAGTTAGAAGTAAAATAAGAGGAGAACGAGAATCTAAAGAAAGAAATTAGTCAAGTAAAAGAAAAGGAGAAGGAATATGATGAGATTAATAATCAGAAGCATATCCTGGAAATAAAAGAAAAGCTAAAAGACAATGAAGAAATCATATCTGAGAAAGAGATTTAGTTAGAAAACAAATAAGAAGAGATCAAAAGATTGAAAATAGATGTTACTAATCTAACAAAATAAATGGAAGAGGAGGTCGATGTTGTTGGGTATTTTACCCTACGGACTAATAAGCTAGGGTTCTAAGCCTATATGCAGATCATGACCCTTCAGATTTAACCTTTTAACCTTCTACCCAAAATCTCAACCCCTTTTCTCAGACAAGCACAGGAAGAATGAACTA
>ML796428.1:13530-25224 GCA_009831015.1 Picea engelmannii
ACACGCTACTGAAACCACCACAGGACGCGGGTATCCGCGTGCTGTAGAAGGTTAGGGCGCGGGTATCCGCGTGCAGGCCTTGTGCAGACCGCGGGTACCTCTGTGTGTCCCGAAAAGAAAATGTCGAGCGTCAGTCAGAGAGATCTGGTATTGATAACCAGGCTCTCTGCTAGCTTTCGACTAACAGAAAACAAAAAACAGCAAAGAAACTGGAATTTAATTCTCTAAACTACCAAAATCTTTCACCAAACCAAGAGACCCTAAGAGTAAGAAAATTACTCAGCATGGCTTTTGCTAGGAAGAGGCATGAGTTGGCCTGATGCCAGGTAAACCTGTATGGTGCATTTTAGGGTTATAACAGTCGAGAGACTGAAAAACGAAATCAGATAAGCAAAGGAAAAGGAGATCGAGAGACTGAAAAATGAAATCAGTCAAGAATAATAAGTAAAGAAGGAAGATGATGAACAAAGAAAAATCTTTGCAGATCTAAAATACCTAATGAAAAGCTATGTCAATCTTAAAATCCAACTTGAAGAAGCCAAAAGAAGGGAGGAGGTAGTAAGGAACCAATTGGACAAAAAGGAAGAATCTTGTCATGAGCTGGAAGCAAAAGTTGTGAATCTTAGAAAGAAGGTTGAGAAGTCAAACACCCAAATCAAGTTCTTGAAGAGATCCATGACCCTGGATGAGATCTTGGATAGTCAGATATCACCAAAAGAAAAATCCAGTCTTGGACACAACAAGGAAGAAATCAATACTCCTAAGAAACCTGATGTAGGTCCTTCATTTGTAAAAGGTTAAAATAGGTCTGACATAGGTTCTTCATTTGTAAAGAATGAAGATAGGTCTAACACAACTCCTTCATTTGTAAAGGATGAATACAGGTTTGACACAACTCCTTCATTTGAAAAAAGTGAAATCATATATGACTCAGGTTCTTCACGTTCAAGAAATAAAAGAAACACTACAAAATTTAGAATATCAGATCATGGAAGGCATCTAGGAGCTTCTCATACACCTCAAAGCAATTTCAGAAGAAAGACACCTTCATGGATGAATCAAAGAAGGTATGAGAGTGTTTTTAACGGTTATTTTTTTGCTTGTAATGAATATGGTCATAAAGCCTTGGATTGTAGGCATCATGGAAGAAAACAAGTTGGTAGGTTCAACAACAGTATAAGATGTTGGAATTGCAATCATATTGGACATATTGTTGCACATTGTTACACTATGAGATACTATAGTTGTGGTGGATATGGCCACAAATCCTATAACTATTGGAACTAAAGAAAATAGTCAATGAGAAATGTGTCATATAGTACGACAAAATGAGTAAATGGAACATGGAAGAAAAATGAAGTTGCAGTAATGGATGATCAGAGAACAAAGTTCAAGAAACCAGGACACTCACAAATGTGGATAGCAAACAATGAACAAGTGAACATGAGTGAAGTTGATTGTTGAAAAAAGAATGTTAGTCATGTGACATGTATAGTATAAACCTTCTCAGACAACTTTAGAGCAATGTACAGTAAAGAATCATCTTGGATAAATACAGACACAATGAGAATCAATGGGAAGATCCAAGAGTTTTTTGAATAAGATGAGATAAAATTGTGCAATGTTCTAGTAGGACATGGACATCTGCAAAAGAAACATTCTGATGTACAAAATGAGGTACACAACATCCTATAGAGATAAAAAGAGGATAAACCATGTCAAAAAAAGCTACCCTTTTAGAAACAAAGGGGGAGAACAATCAGTAAAAACTCAAGGGAAGTTTTGGTTAGTAAATAAGAAAGTGATTAGATTAAGTTTTGAAAAGACTTGATCACTAAAAAAATTGGTATTAAGAAGATACTCATTTGAAACACAAAAAATCCCAATCAACTGAGATAATAAGTTAGTAAATTAACAGGGGAAGAAACCTTGTCAGGAAGAGCTACCTTTTCATAAACAAATGGGGAGAGTAGACAAAATAAGAGAGAGAGCATATTGACAGAAGGAGTCATTCAGTTATGGAAGGCAGAACATAATTGCAAGAAGTGTTACCCAAGTTCAGATTCTAGTCAGTAACATACAAATCTTTACCACAGGAGGAAAAACCCTTTTCCATTGATGTCAAAGGGGGAGAGAAACTTCATAAAAGGAAAACTTCATAAAAAGAAAGCATCATCACAAGGGGAGCTTTGTATATGAAGTTAGTGGGTTTCCCTCAATGACAAAGGGGGAGATTGTTGGAGAGATTGTCATTGATGTCAATAGTCGATGTGATGATTTGTTGTTACTGATGAATTACCATAGATGATATTGTCATTGATGTCAACAAGTATATCAGTTATCATAATATGTCAAACAATATGCAAAGATTGAAAGCGTAATCTCAAAAGGAGGAGCGGACAATATGAAGATCAAAATATCATAAGGGAAAACACATTACGTTAGCAAATGTAGAGATAGGCTGAAGAAATTCGTGATTATTGTTAATGATGATAGGATCAACAATGTTCCTATGATAAAAGATCAGAAGGGTTAGAGAATGAAGATGAAAGATTAAAAGAGATGGCGCAATGAATTTCAGAAGAAACATTGGATGACCAGTCAAATAGTATATGATGACTAATGTCAAACATATATTAAAGCTCAGGAGATTTAACTATTGAATATCAAAATCTCAGAAGAGATGGCGTGATACAAATTAGATCAAATCAATACCGTCGGGTCTGCAAGATAGATCAATGATAGGGATGAATTGTGGGGAGCGAAAGTAGAATTAAACTACTTTCCAGTTACAATACTGCAATATGTCTAGATCGTCAGATCTCATAGCTTCAAAGATCTATGACTGCGGTTGATCCAACAAACAATGAGTTTGAGTCAGATTAAATCATGACCGTCGGATGCGCAATCACCAAATCTACGACAGGGATGAACAATGAAGAGTGAAAGGAGAATTAAACATCGCTCTTGTTCCAATCCCGCAATTAGTCAGGACCGTCCGATCTTATAGCTTCGAAGATCAATGATTGTGGTTAACTCACCAATAACACACAACTTCCAATTTCAGAGTTTGTCTGATGAGTTAAATCACTTGCAAGTCCTAGTTCCGCAATCATCCTTGATCGTGGATCTGCTTCAAGAATATTCACAACCGTTGGATCACTTTTGAGTGGAAGGACAGGATAAGTGGGGGAAAACGATTTAGAATTCGATTATGAGAATTCCTGTCATCCATTAGATCACTTTCGAGTGGAAGTATAGGATAATCTAGAAAATCTGCATTGTAGAAAGATCGATCCATCAATCTAAGATCATGATCAACGAACAACATTTGTTTCAGGTATAAATATGTGAGTAGGTTACACTCCGAAAGGTTTGAGATTTGAAATTCCCGAAATGTGAATTTCCATCAACAGTTGGATCATTTCAAAGTGGAAGGACAGGATAATATAGAAGAGTTGCAACATTGATAGATCGATCCGTCGATCTAATTTCATGATCGACGAACAACATTTAGTTCGGATATAAAGTTGCAAGGAGGTTATGATCTAGAAAGTTTGAGATGTGAAATACCCGAAGCTCGAAAATCCGGAATGAATAAGGACCTTTGGATTTGGAGGACATATGAGAACTGTTGGATCAAGGTTGTTGGTCAGCAGACCACGTCAGCAAGGACACGCAGCAGACTGCGCTAGCAAATATCTGTGGCAGATCATTTTAGCAGACCACATCAGTGAATACACATGGCACAATCAGATGATGACAAGCATCAATAGGAAATTGGCTTGTGCCATGTCAAAAAGTGTCATAAGCAAGTTATGTCACTCTGGGAGAATTGATTCGGGAGTTTCATCACCAAGAAATGTCAAAAGTCTCGAAGTCCCGAAGGACGAAATTCCAAAGTTACTCTGAGTCGTCGATCTGAGATACCCTTCGAATACTATCCTGACCATTAGATCAAGGAGATGAACATGTGTCACATCGAGAGATCTACGTCTACATAAGCAAGAAAATATGACATACCACATCAACAGTCTACATCAATAAGGACACATGGCACAGTCAGAGAATGGCAAGTGTCAAGTTGAAATCATCATTTTAGGTACGTGCAAATCATGAATCTGAGTGACACGTAGTAGCTTCTTGTCTCGTGACACATCATTAAGTGACGCAAGCAATTTACGTCACTCTGGGATTTTTTCTTTGGGAGTTTTACCACCAGCACTCGCCCAAAGTCCCGAAGTCTCAAATGCCAAAGACCTGAAGTGGACACGAGACGTCCGATCTGAAGATCACTTCGGGAGCACTCTCGACCATCGATCTACTACAGTGGAAGGATAGTGTAAGTGGAAATATTAACCGACAATAAAAGGTCTCCTCCACTTATGACTTTCACAACAGGTGATCACTCCTGAGGAAGGAAGGGGTTGAGACTCGAAATCTTGGAAGTCCAGAGACCCGAAGGAGATATCGACTGTTGATCTGATGTTCGATTGAATTCTCAACCATTGATCAAAATATAGTGGAAGGATAGCGTAAGAATAATAGACGAAGTCATAGAGTAAAAGGTGGCCATCCATCTCATTGCTTGATTAAGTCCTGACCTTTGAATTAAGAAATGAAGGATAGATGTAAGAATCGAATAGAACCATTGATCTGGTTCCATGATATAATTGTGAATCATCCAATCTGTTCGGTGATATCATATTCGAGAGATTTGAAAGTTTGGAAGTCATGAAGACCCGAAGGGCGAAGTCTCGAAGTCCCGACAATCGTCCATCTCATCGGGAGATTGTATCGTGACCGTTGAATCAATAAACACTCAAGAGATCATCTCACCTAGCATCTTGTCAATGCCATTGGTCAAATGGTAAATAGATTTGAAAGGCAGAAAGAAATGTGTCGCTTAAATTGTTAATCATGTGGTTCTACGCCATTGATCATATAAACATGGTTTGAAGGAAGTGTCGATCTCTGTTATCACAGAGATGAAGGAAATTGATCCATGCTTGTGATCGATTTGTGAAATGAAAAGGGATGTCATGTGTAACGCTGAAGACCTGGATTGATGATCTCTGGTGGTGCCAAAAGTTATTGTAAATGAACAAGTTAGTTATAACTTGTTGCACAAGTCGGCTTAATAACTTAAACTAGTTTTGAGCATAAACAAGTATAAATACAACCATGATTGATTCACTTGAAAGGGATCTCGTGGATGAAGAGTGGCTTGTGAAGTGAAGAGGTGGATATGGACCTGAGGTCTGTGCGAATATAAGAGAGATGTAGAAGTGAAGAAGGCGCAAATATATAAAAGGAAAGATAAAGCGAAGACGATGCAAATTTAAGAGAGAAGATGAAATGCAGTGATGAGCGTTTACAATATACCTCTGATCATGAGATAGATTTGATTTTATAATGGATCACTTCTACTGGAGTTGAATGAACTCTAGTTGCATAGATTGTGTTCTATCATCAAGCTGGGTCTTTATTTAGATTTGGTTCTCTCTGAGGAGTTGGTGCTCCTTACTTTAGTTGGTGCTAAAACAAATTAGTTGGTGTCGGGAAAAATCCTTATTATTCTATTCACATATATTCATATAAATTATTTACAAACATATGGTATCTTCTGTGTCCATTGTGATTATGATTTGATTGTTCTTAATCTGTTCAAATATGTTTTAACTGCTAACTTGTAAGAATAAGAAAACTTAGAATAGTCCACACACTAATTCACCCGCTCCCCTCTTAGTGTGGGCAGTGTGTTCAACATGATTTTATAGTGTTAAATTAGACAAGCACAATTTTCTGCAAGTGGTAATTACTTCCAATTATATACAATATTACTTTAGTAAACTCTAGAACATCACTAAGTAATTATACTCAGAAAATTTCAACTACTTGGAAACTTCGGTCTCTTCCTTAGATCACTTCCCATGTGCGAGAGAGAAAAAATGTGTGTGTCTATTGTTGGGTCTTTCAAGTGTCTTTTTATAGAAATATTAAATTGATCCAAGGAGACACGTCTCTTTGAAATTAAATTAAATTTTCTTTCTTATAAATAGTTGGAGAATACCTTCCGTAACTACCCAAAGATTAATCTGGTTATAATCCATCCGAATAGTATTTTACTTTGTTAAATTGTTCCTCAATCATTTATGCGATTATTTGCATAAATATAGGTAGAAGTAAATATGCAGTACATTTTTCATATTTAGGTAATTAGACATTTTTACTAGAAATTACTACCCACCATAATTTATGGAATTCTTTCTATAATTTAGGTAGGAGTAAAAAGTAAATATGTTGTACATAGATATTGTAACAACTCCATAAATACTCCCAACATTTTACTCTACTCTCATTTTCCTGGGCCCTCCTATGAGGGAGTCAAGCCGAGTCCCACTTTGATACCATGTTGATTTTCTATATGCGATGATATATGAGATAATATTGTATATAATAGATGTGAGATTCTATGATGGCTTCATTATTACAATGATGAATGTGCCAAATATATAAAGAACCTAAAGGAACATATGGTGACTATCCATGAAAGGATGTGTCTCTAATAATTATAATACCTATTTATTGTNTATATATATATATATATATATTGTGACTAGGGGAATCGGTAACAACGACAGTATCATACTTGCGTGACACGGGGTCGAATCCCGTTGAATACCATATAACCCATAGGGAGTATTGCACCGCCTGCAAGAACGCCTCCGGATAAATCGAGGTTTTGAACTCATGACCTGCTTAGTAGCACGAGCACCTTAACAACACGTCCACTGGCCACTAGACCAAACCCACGTGGGCTTATATATATATATATATTATTAATAATTAATAATTATATTATTAATTATTAATTTGGGGGAATGTCTTCCCGATGTTGTCCAAACATCTACAAAATTTACATGGTCTAATGTTGTGACATCACAACCCACTATATCTTTGAAAGCCCCAATAGAAAAAAATGATGGCACATCTTTATTTGAACAACACTAGTGTTCCATCATATTGGACCCAACCACACTGAAAAGGTTGTGTATGCATTGTTGTAGGAAGGTGAAGGTTCGTGATTCAATATTGGGAAACCGTATTTTTCTAGCTACCATTATCAATAATTAACATTGTCATTTTTTTAGAAAATCAACAACAAAAGTACTCTAACCCACATAAGACTTTTGTCAAACACTTAGTAAACACATATTTATGTCTTAAATGAACTTTGATATGTATTAACCCACATTCAACTATATCATAAGTAAAAACACACATTACTAAGAAACTAGCAGTGGGAAATAACAATGAACAACATTCACAAAACACATGTGCACACTCAGATTTTGGAAACCAGCTAGGGAAAACTCCAGAATGGGGAAACCCACAAAGAGAAATTTATTATCATCTTCAGGAAGTACAAAATCTACATCAAAAATACATTTTGTAGAAAGAGAAACACACTTACAGACACCCACAACAGTCCCCAAAATATTTTCCTTGAAAACCATGCCCAAATGTTTTTACTTCCTGTACATCCCTCCTGAGAATCAACACCTCAAAAACAATGCCAAACTGTTGTTGTATGGTATGATTAGTAAGGTTGTTTTGCAACAAGAAAAACCCTCAAACTACCTCAATTTTTGTGCCACAAGATGCCTCGAAAATCATGCCCACTTTCTTGTTGTATGACCTATACGGATCCATATAGTAAGGCCTCCCACTCAGCAGTAAACTTCAACAACTTTAACACATAAATTTCTCATGAGATTTGTGCCCAAACTCTCTTAGAATACGTGCCAAATCTATTTCATACACTTTCCTTCCATCTCTCTCTCAAATTTTTCTTGACTTGTCTTGCACACTACCCTAGGCTTACTCTTATAACTGAAAAAGACTTTTCACCTTCCCCATCCCTAAATCCAGTGGTCGAGATCTAATATTTCCTTTACAAGATCAAGAGACATGATTCATTCCCTCAAAAATAAATCACTTACATTTACTAAAGTTATTTTACACTTTATGACATAAAGTCACTTTAATAAAATATTAGAGGGTCACTTTTACAGTATGTCACTTTAATAAAAGAGTCACTTTATTACAACTTTATAAAATGCCTATTACAAAGTCAAGTGCCTAGTAGTGCAAATGCAAGGTCACTTCTGCATACAAGACAAAATATGTAGAGCACCCCCTGAGCTATAAAATCTAACACTCCCTCTTAGCGAGGGAGGTACTCACTTCCATCACCATCACCTAGTATTTTACTCAAGTCCATCACATGGTTCGGAGTAGGATCTCCCTTCGAACCTGGATAAAACCTCAACACCTGCATAGAAATTGAACTTGAAGACCTCCTCTTGGAAACCACTCTGAACCCTGAGCTCTTAGGAAAATCTACTCTCCTACCCTGAGCTTTTTTCCACTCACACTAGTTGAGTCTCCTGTCAGTGCTCATAAGAGACTCCCTCTATTCCCTTGGATTTTGAGACTGAATCCTTGGGCCCACTGTAGTCTCAAGAGCTTCTTTCTCCTCATCTGACTCTAAATCTCCAACTGTAGATTTTCCTTATATGATGTACAACCTATTAATACAATAACCAATCAACAATGGATCGATTGGATCTACTCCAAACTCGAGTTGGAATCCGACCCTTCCAACTCCATGTACTACTCATGCCATTCCTCCTTCACTTTCAACTAGATGGTTTGGACCTGTCTCTGTGATACTGAGAAATATACGTCATATTCCTACCATATGACATGAGGCTCCATTGTCAATGATCCATCTACTGTCACACACAAATCTAGTAATCCCAACTCTTGGCACAAGAGTGACCAATGATAATTCCTTATCAAACTTGTCCGAAAATTCCTCTATTGTTGTTTTTGTCGCTGCAACTGGCCCCTCCTTATCCTTCCTCTTCTTCTTCCTCTTTGGACACTGGGATGAAAGGTGGCCATACTAGTTTCATATGAAACATCTGACTTTGCTCAAGTCTTTCCTGGAACTCCCCTTCTTCTTTCCTTTACTCTTTGTTGCAAGATAAACATTCTCTTCATCGAATCCATCTCCCTTATGTCCACTACTCTGAGATCCTTCCTCGATATCCTCCTGAGTGAAATCGTCCTGCAATATACTCCAGTCTGGAAGATGTTCTTGACCCACCACACACTTCACAAAGACTTCTCATTCCTTGGTGAAGCCTTTCAAGGATATCCTCTCCAAATTTGAATCTAAGATGACCTCCCCAACTGCAACCAACTCATCTTTCACCTGTGCTACCCGGGTAAGATATGATGCCACACTCTCACACTTAGTCATATTAGTGTCATGTAGTTTTCCCTTTAAGTCCATCTTCCAATTTTCATTATTCGCCTCATACAAGTTTTTTCAGTGTCTCCCACGTCTCATAAGTTGTATTCTTCTCAGCTAAGTGTGGGATAAGGTGGTCCTTCACTCCATACAAAATAAGCCTCTGAGATTTGGCTTCCTTTTCCTCATGTATATCCAAAACAATAGGGTTTGATATGGGAATAACTACTATAGTGTTGACAAAGCTCCAAAGTTTTTTCTCCTTGAGAACAACTAACATTCTGACTTTCCATTGAAAATAGTTGGAAATCCCTTCTAACCGACCCTCATATCTGATGCAAGCAACCATTTTACTCTCAACTGCCTAATAGAAAAAAAACAACCAAGTTTCCCCCTTCAAATCCTTGCCAAAATAACATTTCTCACTGTAACTCAGAGCACCTACTCTAATACCATGTACAAAATCAACAACAAAATCACTCTGACCCACATAGGACTTTTGTCAAAACTTAGTAAACACAAGTTTATGTCTTAAATGAAATACGATGTGTATTAACCCACATTCAGCTATATCATAAGAAGAAACACACATTACTAAGCAACTAGCAACATAAAATAACAATGAACAACAATCACAAAACACATGTGCACATTCATATTTTGGAAATCAGCCAGGGAAAACCCCAGAATGGGGAAACCCACCAAGAGAAATTTGTTATCATCATCAGGAAGTACAAAATCTACAATAGTAATACATTTGGTAGCAATAGAAACACACTTACAAACACCCACAATAGTCCCCAAAATATTTGCTTGAAAAATGTGCCCAAAATTTCGTACTTCCTATACAGACCTGCTAAGAATCAACACCTCAAAAACAATGTCAAACTACTGTTGTACGGTCTGATTAGTAAGGTTTTTCTACAACAAGAAAAACCATCAAATTGCCTCAATTTTTGTGCCACAATATACCTCAAAAATCATTCCCACTTTCCTGTTGTACAAACTGTATGGATCTATATAGTACAACCTCCCACTCAGTAGTAAACTTCAACAACTTTCACACATAAATTTCTCTGGGGATTTGTTCCCAAACTCTCTTGGAATATGTGCCAAATGTGTTTCATACACTTTCCTTCCAGCTGTTAGAAAAACAGGACCGCGGAGCAATAAAATAAAACAAATGAAGAAACAAAAAACAAAAGACACACAATACAAGAGAGACACAGATTTACGTGGTTCACCCAGTGTGGGCTACGTGCACCAGAGAAATTGCCAGGTCCTTCCTTTATTATTATTCAGCAAATGAAGGGATACAACCTACAACAAAACCCGCTATAACTTCCTCTTATTTCTCTCACAGTCTCCTCTCTCAGAATACAATATTCACCACCACACATAGTCGCGATACATTTCCCTCATAAAAGAGGGTTGACTTCAAGGGAAAAAAACCCTAACATAATCTCTACCGTTAGATCTGCGACCTTATAATGAACGGTCCAGATTTACAATGAAATTACAATATACTTTTACAAGGCAATTTTTGCTTCGGGGGCTTCGCCCCCGAATCGCCGCTGGGGGCCCGCTTGCCCCCAGACCCCCCAACCGGGGGGATAGCCCCCCCGGACGCCGCAGAGGGGGTACCCCCCCTTTGCACTCTCCCGCGTGGAAGAGTGTACATACTTCTGGGGTGTAAATACTTCATGGGATATAAACATGGCTGAAAGCAAGGACCTCTGAATCAGGAAGATAATCAGGCTCCACAACCAACAATCTCCCACTTGGAGACTGATCTCAACAACTCCACCATTGATGTATATGCTGGACTCTGAACCTTCTTGGACCTGGAAAATTTCTCATTTTCATCTTCATTCTTGAAGACCAACTGAAACTGAGCAGGAACTCAGTTTCTCCCTGGTTACTCCCTTTGTTAACATGTCTGCAGGATTTTGGCTAGTGTGTATCTTTTCCAGCTTCAATTGTCCATCTTCCAAGGTGGATCGTATGAAGTGGTACCTCAAATGTATATGCTTAGTCTTCGAATGGAAGACTGAGTTCTTTGCAAGGTGAATGGCACTCTGATTGTCACAGTACAACTTGTTGTTCTCCCACTTCTTTCCCAATTCCTCCATAAACCTTTGTAACCAAATCATCTCTTTACTAGCCTTTGTAGCAACAACATACTCTGCCTCTGTTGTTGAAAGTGCAACAACCTTTTGCAGTTTTGAAATCCAACTTACTTTTGTTCCACCTATAGTAAAAACATACCCTGTGGTGCTCCTCCTGATGTCTTTATCACCTGCCATATCTGAATCAACATATCCCTGTAGAAAAGTGTCTGAACCTCCAAAACATAATGCATGTGTAGT
>ML796428.1:28611-58461 GCA_009831015.1 Picea engelmannii
ACTTTTAAAAAAAGTCACTTTAATAAAAGTGTCACTTTATTACAACTTTATAAAACACCTATTACAAATTCAAGTGCCTAGTAGTGCAAATGCAAGGTAACTTCCGCATACAAGACAAAACATGCAGAGTACCTCATGAGCTATACATGCTAACAATTTTGTCCTTGATCTAACAGTTTTGTTTGAAAAGGGATTCTTTGTATTCCTTGAAATAATTCATGGTTATGATCACCCGATGTAAATCTTGTTTTGTTGGGTTGTCAATATGTACCACTTCAGCCTCTTTGGTTTGTTGTTCAATTTTTTGTGCTGCAAATAGGGTTTTGGAAGCTTTTTGAGCCTACAAGAGTATGCACTCCTCCATAGTATGGGTTGATATTTTGTCATAAATACATTATTTACCTATATGATGGGGAGCCTCAACTGTGGGTACAGCCTCGATTGTCATGTACCATATTATCCGAAACGATTTTTTTTCTGATAACATCTTTTCGACTGAAAGAAGCCAATGGATTTTTCCCTAGTGACATAGTTTCAGCTGAAATATAATTCAGCCGAAATAATCTTTCGGCCGAAAGCAGGCTTTCAAAAAAACCTTTCGGATGAAAACCGTTTTATATTTCCCTCACACACCGCTCTCTTTACACTTTTCCAAACTGTTGGTTGGTGTTGGTTGTTGGTTGGTGTCGGTGGTCGTTGCTGCTGGAGGTTGGTGCTGGAAGTCATTGTTTTTGGCGGTTGTTATTGGTGGTTGGTGCTAGCGGTCTTTTTTGTTGTTGTTTGTTGTTTGCTAATTGTTGGTTGTTTTTCATTGTCATCGGTTCAGGTTCCAGGAAATTCTTAACCTATTTCCCAATTAATTAAGTTTTGTTTTATTTATATGTTGTTTTTTAGGAGGTCAACAAGGATGAATTCGGGTCCGTCCCTGTACATGGACATGGCCAAATTTGGTCATGTCCTTGTACAGGGACAAGCCTGAATTCAATGATGTCCATGTACAGGTACATGCCTAAAATCAACCATGTCCATGTACAGGGACATGCCCGAATTCGGCCCTGTCCATGTACAAGGCCGAATTATTGTAAAAAATGTATAATTATTAAGGCATTAGGATGTCCCACTTTTATGTGAACTAAGATTTTAATATGGTAGGAGTGAAAGGATAAATCATGAAAAGTGAAAAAATCAAATTGTTTGTAATCTAACTCGTTTGTATTCCAAAAATGATATCATAATTTTGAATTAAAACTCTTTATAAATTTATACAAATTTGTAATATAATACGACTCTTAATTCTATTCACGGGGAATTTTATATGCAAGTTAAAGGAGTCTATGTAAAAAAGGTTATATATGGTGTTTGGTCACTATACCAAGATGTAATTAAAGGCTAGTTAAGGGAATCTATCCTATGTTTGAATAAGAATAATTTGTAAAAATTAGGATTAATTATGTTGTAAGAATTTTAAAAACATTTAAACTATAAAATTATGATTAATTATGTAGTAAGAATTTTCAAAACATTTAATTAATATACAGAATAATCATTCATATTAAAAAAGAGTGGCTTCCTTCAATTTTAGAATGGAAAAGTTGTGTCATGTAGACAATATTACCATGTACAGGGACAAGCCCGAATTTAGCCCTGTCCATGTACATGGACATGGCTGAATTCAGGCCTGTCCCTGTACATGGATAGGCCCAAATTTGGCCCTGTCCATGTACAGGGATAGGCCTCCAATCATTCTTAAGTGTAATAAATATTCTCACAATCACTTACCTAATGCCTGAGTTTGATAAAGAGTGTGAAATAACGCAATACATGCAAGATCTTGTATTAATTACGTGCAAGATCGTGCGAGATCTTATTCTCTTACTTTCAGTTTTCTATGTATTCATCTGTGAAAAATATAGAAACCACTCATATAGTTACTTGGATCATATAATTATTACATTTACTTTATAATCTCAAAATCAACCTAAAACACATCCCAAGATGTAAATTCGGAATAATACTCGTGTAGCTAGGTTGAATGAAACATAAAATAGATACATTTTTCCCTATATGTATTCTAAGACATCATACAAATCTCCAAGACTTGAAAAGAAAAACAAAGAGAGAATTCAATATCCATCTGTGATAAAATTTGATCCCAATTTTGGAAATGATTACATTATATGACACCAGACAATAGTTTTATCAATTTGGAGAATTTGAGGTGAAACCTTCCGGGTGCCAAAAATATTGCCAAACCTCTCTAGTCAACAACTGATAAGAGACCTTGGCCAAGTAAATCATGATTAAAAGAAAAACTATTCAGTTTATGGAACTTCTAATAGTATTAGAACAGACTAAAATAGACAATTTAATAAATGTATCATCAACCATTGGTCAACCAATTAGTGTTCACAGTAGCAATTAACAACACTTGGAAATAATGGACCGTGTTTAAAAAATATTTCCCAAGGAAGATGTCTTGGTGAAGTGGAGGTTAAATCTTAGTCTTCAAAAACAAATGGACTTGAAACACTCTCTGCTACAATATCCCCTCAATAGTATTTATCTACTTTTATTTCCCTTCTACATTCCTCTATCTCTTGTGCCAATAACATGTGTTTTGAAAGAGTGGTCCCAAGCACAATTAAACAACAAATTTTCTCTCTAGCATTACTTGAATGCTTCTTAGTGTACAACTTGTTTCAAAGTTGGGAACTGGCATAGTCTATTACTTTCTTGTTTCGACTAATTAAATGTTCTATCAGTTATTGATTTTATGATACCAGATTATGGATCAGAAGTTTTAATGTCTTACTGATTGTAACATACAAGTAGCTAATGTTTAGAAATTAAAATAAATATTTTTGTTTTAGCTAGCTATATTTTTTCCCTTAAATTTTAACATGTTACACATAGATTATCTTAAAAATTACCTTCTACAATTTACACAAATATAGATTATCTTCTACATGTTACATTTTTTTTATATTTAAATATTGTCATTTTCAGGTTCCAGGTAATTCTTAACCTATTCCCCAATTAATTAAAATTTCATTTATTTACATCTTTTTTGTTTTAGGAGGTGAACAAGGCCGAATTCGGGCCTATCCCAGTACATGAACATGGTCGAATTCAGACGACATGCCCAAATTCATCCCTATCCATGTACATGGACATGCTCGAACAAGGACAAGCCTCCGATCATTCTTAAGTGTAATACAGATTCTCACAATCACTCACCTAACGGTTGAGTTTGATAAAGAGTGACAAAATGATTATCTCACTTTCAGTTTTCTATGTATTCGTGTGTGAAAAATCTAGAAACCACTCATATAGTTACTTGGATCATATAATTATTATGTATACTTTATAATCTCAAAATCAACCTGAAACACATCCCAAGATGTAAATTCAGAATAACACTCGTGTAACTAGGTTGAATGAAACATAAAATAGATACATTCTTCCCTATGTGTATTCTAGGACAACATACAAATCTCCAAGACTTGAAAAACACAACAAAGAGAGAATTCTATATCCATCTGTGATAAAATTTGATCCCAATTTTGGAAATGATTACATGATATGACGTCAGACAACAATTTTATCAATCTGGAGAATTCGAGGTGAAACCTTTGGGGTGCCAAAAATATTTCCAAACCTCTCAAGTCAACAACTGATAAGAGAGCTTGGCCAAGTAAATCATGATTAAAAGAAAAATGATTCATTTTCTGGAAATTCTAATAGTTTTAGAACAGACTAAAATAGAGAATTTAATAAATGTATCATTAACCATTGGACAACCAATTAGTGTTCACAGTAACAATTAACAACACTTGGAAATAAAGGACTGTGTTTAAAAAATCTTTCCAAAGAATATGTCTTGGTGAAGTGGAGGCTAAATATTAGTCTTCAAAAAAATATGGACTTGAAACACTCTTTGTAGTATTTAAAAAATCCCCTCAATAGTAACTATCTACTTTTATTTCCCATCTACATTCCTCTATATCGTGTGCCAATAACATGTATTTTGAAAGAGTGGTCCCAAGAACAATTAAACAAAAAATTTCCTCTCTAGTATTACTCAAATGATTCTTAGTGTGCAACTCGTTTCAAATTTGGGAACTTCCAGTCTCTTAATTTTCCGAACATTGTGATTTTGATGCCTATTTTCCTCTTTTACTTGGGAATTCTTCTAGACTAGAGGCACCCATTTTCTAGTTGGGATTGGGCATATGATTTAGGTTTGTTCCTTTGGTTATATAAAGGCTTGGGCCTATTCTTAAATATTTAGACATATGGATAGGCCTATTCGGGCATGTCCATGTACATGGACAGGGTCAAATTTGGGCATGTCCCTGTACATAAGGACATGGCCGAATTTGGGTCTATCCTTATACATGGATAGGGCCAAATTGGCCATGTCCATGTACAAGGAGAGGCCCAATTCAACCCTGTCCATGTATAGGGACAGGCCCGTAAGAACTACCAATCGTGTTATGTGGGCCTATAATATCACACTAAGCTAATCATATATGTTACATAGGTGTCATGGTGTTGCTGCTAATATTTTCCAGTTTGTATCTTTAAGTTGGAGAATAAATATTTGATGTTTTGACTGTTTTGTTGATGAGTGCGAACATTGTGATTTTGATGCCTATTTTCCTCTTTTACTTTAGAATTCTTCTAGACTAGAGGTACCCATTTTCTAGCTTGGATTGGACATATGAGGATTGGGCATATGATTTAGGTTTGTTCCTCAGGTTATATAAAGGCTTAGTCCTATACTTCAGGATTTAGACATATGGATAGGAAAATTCAGGCATGTCCATGTACATGGACAAGGTCAAATTCAGGCCTGTCCCTGTAGATATGGACAAGGCCGAATTTGGGCATGTCCCTGTATATGGATAAGGATGAATTGTCCCTATCCATGTAGAGGTACAGTACCGTAAGAACTACCAATTGTGCTATGTGGGCCTATAATATCACACTAAGCTAATCATATATGTTACATAGGTGTCATGGTGTTGTTGTTGATATTGTTCAGTTTGTATCTTCAAGTTGGAGAATAAATATTTGATGTTTTGACTGTTGTTGTTGATGAGTTCTCTAAAACAATAGCCTCTTTAGTTGGGAAACATGAAACAGGGTCGGATTCGACCCTATCCATGTACATGTACATGTACATGGCCTAATTACATGTTAGTTTACACAAAATTTGACTTTGTCTTTGTATATAGATAGGGCCAAATTCGACCCTGTCCCTGTACATGGACAATGTTGAATTACATGTTAGTTTACGCATCTTGCAATAGGTTAGCTATTGACTAATAATCCCATTTATTCACTCTATTCATTACTATAAGGATATGTACATTGTACTATGAGTAAACATATAAGCAATACATGTATTTACCATGTGCTTGTTTCCTGCTTAGAATTGAGATCACTATTGACTTGTTATGTGTACTCATATAACTCAATCATGCTAATAACTACTACTAATTTAGTCTTGTTAAGTGTAATAGAGTAAGTAACACTTGCTTGGTTAATATGGATAAGCTTATGATCCTAATAAACCTTATTACTTATGCAGGTAAGAGTCATTAAGATTAACACAAGGGTCATTGGTTGTTGTTTCTTTAGGTTGAAGGTAAGTCTAAACTATTGATTTTAAATTAATTTAATTTTAAAATTATTGGAAACTGAAATTTGAGTCCAATCCACTTAGTCCCATTTCTCCTTGAAGAAAATATGTAAAATTGAGTTCTATTTAGGGCCATATAAAAGAGAGGGTAACCCATTGGATATTTATGTTTTCTTCTTTTATTTTGTTACTTAGTTAAGTACCAAGCCGAGATAATGTGTGACCCTCTTCTCTCCTAAGATGGTCCATGAGACCTAGGATCAGTTAAGAATAAGGGAATGTTCACATCATTGATCTTCCTCGTATGTTGGGATGATAAAATCTTATAAGTTATATCATGAGACTCATTTGGAAATTATGTCATTAAAGAAGAACTTACCTTGTCGACTTTGTCTTGAAACCTGCCTTGCTTGAGTTACGCTCCCCTTAATTGTTGTGTGGGTTTTTGGTTTTGTTCTTTGCTTCTTCCTAAAGAATGTTAGTCGCCTTGACTTTGGATCCCCTCTCCTTGACTTGTTTTTTTCTTGTTGATTTTTATGATTTAACAATTAATATTTTCTGTTATAAAATATTATTTATTTAAATTATTTAATTATTATGGTTTAAACCTAACCATAAAGTTAGGACTAATATTATATCCCTAACCTACCTACCAAAACTATAAAAGAGACCTATCCTCACTCTTTACACACACACACACTCTTCTAAGCCAAGTTTTGATCTAAGGTTTTCTGCGGCTCCTTCTTGTTCAGATTGTTGAGTGGCTGCGACCCCTCTAGGATAGTTCTTCTTGGTGTATTAAACTACCGTGGGCTTACCTCTCCAACCTATTGTTGTCACTTACCCCTAATGGTATTTTCCATCTTGTCACATGCCTCTTCTTGGTTGTTGTTTGGGGTTTCTGGTTCTCCTTGCTGGTGTCGTCCTCCTCTTCTCCTTCCTGGCGTCGCCCTCCTCATCTTCTTGCTGATGCCACCATGTGTATGTTTTTTCTATCCTCTTCTATTGTTGGTGCCACCTGTGTATGATGTTGGTTAGTCTTTTGATATTTTACCCTAAACATTCTTCTTGACAATTTGTTCTAAGTGTCATGATGAGATCTTTCCTGAGGGTTTGATCAATGATCCCTTGAATTTTTTTTCTAAGCATATATCTAAGAGGATAACAACAACATATCAGGTAATATTGTTTCTTGTTTCAGATAAGTAAATGTTCTGTCAGTTATTGTTTTTATGCTACCAGATTATGGATCGAAAGTTTTAATGTCTTGATGATTGTAACATACAAGTAGATAATGTTTAGAAATTAAAATAAACATTTATGTTTTAGATAGATATATTTTTTCCCTTGAATTTAACATGTTACACATAGAGTATCTTAAAAATTACCTTCTACAATTTACACAGATATAGATTATCTTCTACATGTTACATTTTTTTTATATTGAAATATTTTCATGTTCATTATATATAGCATCATAGTGAAGAATATAGTTGTTAGTTTTTTCAATATATGTCTTTGATTCTTTGAAGTTGTTATAAATGCTTAAATTCCTTCAAGTTGTTTTATAAATTATATTTCCATTTTATGTTTCTATAACTTATAAACTTTCATATTAATAAATTTTCAAAGGATATCTATCGAGGCAAGATGTTGAGACAACAGTCTCCAAAAATGCCTCGCAAATGCTCTAGGTTATCCAATGAAGGAGGAAGAGGAACCCCTTCTTCGACTGACACTCCAAGTGACCAACAAAAATCTAGTTAGAGCAGGAGATTATCAAATGAATCTGTGAATAGATCATCCAGAGAATGTGCTCAAAATAGTGCTATGAATGGAGATTTCTTATATAGGTTGCACATTAATACTCCAAGACTAAAGAATGTAGGGAATACATCACGACAAGAAAATATGTTTGGTAATTTTTTATTTTTTTTTTGTGTTTTTGTGTACGTATGTTTATGTTATATATATATATATATATGTGTGTGTGTGTGTGTTTTATTTTTTATTTTTTTATGTTTTTTGTTTATGTTAAATGTTGTAATTACTTTCAAATGTGTATGTGTAGAGGATGAGTTTAACACGAGGGAAGATAATGAAAGAGAGAGTTTTTATCATGAAGATTCCAATGTTGGTAAAGAGAGTGAAGGTGGATTCAGGGGGCATTATCAAGAAACAAAAGATTACATGCCTATGTCCACCTATCCCTCAGATGTTGGTGATGAGATTCCTTGGGAAGGGTACACTGAAGAAATAACCCTCGAGCGATGCTCAGGTGTTAAAATCAGGTTGGAAAATTATTTGAGGTGCTTGGATCTCCCTCGAGAGAGTACGCAAAGCTTGGAGATTGTTTTGCATTCATTGCAGAATTTTATGGATGCATATCAAAATATGGGGCCAACGAATGATAGTTTTATTGATTTGATGAGGAGATGAAAGTTGGAGGTGATGGGCCCTGATAAATGGGAAGTAGTAAAAAGTAGAGTTTCAAAAGAAGATGCAGATTCTATGTTCAATTTCAAAGAGGGGTCAAAGCGAAAGATGTTGAAGGTGCAATATTTTAAGCACCCCAACATAGCAGGACATATTTATAATACATTTTTGGCAGCATATGAGAATTTGTTGTGGAATGATGAGGTTCCACATTACTTTTCTAGAAACTTTTATGCATATTTTTTCATGGGAATGCACCCTGATTATGCCATCCTACCATCCCGTTATTATGGGGCTGGTAAAGGAAGAACATATAATCGAAAAGGGGCATATCGAAATGGAGCATTGCAGAGGCCTCCACAACCTTTAGTATCTCGTCCAACAGGGGAACTTTCCTCACATTCAGAGTTGTGAGCTACATCAGATGTTGACAAGGAGGCTAAGAATGCAATTAGAGAAAATTTCGGATCAATTTTTTATGGTGTTGATGTTGGTTTGAACCGTCAGAGAGTGGAAGCCAATTCTCAAGCCAATTTTGTTTACAAAACAAATGAGGAGATAGATTCCATGTCAGTAGAAGATATTAAGGAGTGTGAATTTTGTTTTCGTAATGGTTGTAACGTGTTAATTAATAATGATGAACCAAACATCAGATTGGTATGTTTTATACTTATTAAATTTTTCATGCATTTGATAATAGTTTTTTTATAGTTCTAGATCTATATACTTATCATTGTATCTTTAGAAATAATTGAGTTGTAATCGTCATTAATTGCAGTTTGGTCATATGTTAAATGAATCTCCAGTAAATAGGGGACTTGATTCAACAAGTTTAAATTTGGATAGGTTAAATCAGGTATGTGTTTTATAATATCCACCTATGAGAACTTTAATTGTCCATTCTCCAATCTTTTGAATAATCAACATACATGAAATTTATGTTTTTGTATTAATGTGAACACATTGAACCCTAGATTTAATTCTTAGTTGTTTTGTTCAAATATACCTATTCCATCTCCTACTACTTGGGTGGGCTCGACCCAATTCTCATTGGGAGAGTTTGAAGAGGGTGGGAGTTCACAGGTATCATTGCATGTTGAAAAACAATTTAGTTATATAAGAAAATTGCAATGTCTTTTAAATTATTAATTTAAAAGGAAAATGTATTAAACAATATAATTTATTGAATCTTAGGGTATGGTGGGTAAGACCATGACTCAACCGAACATGATAATTCCATCCTCTTGTGTGGTTGATGATATTCAGGTTGTCACATCATGGGTATTACATGTTTCAAAATTTTAAATTACAATTTAATGTGTTAAAATCATTTAAATTTAATTTTAAAATGTAAAAATTTGAAATGTGCTATAGGGAAATGTGGAGAAGAGAGTGCCTGAGAGTGTGATTGAACATAATATGGAGAAGAGAGTGTGGGAGATTGGGATTGAGGAGGATGCATCCATACCTGATAATGATGTGTCTATTCATGATTATTCTTAAATGTATGTACATTGAACATTAGTGAGTTTTAGGTTGTTTTTATGCTGGGCCTTTTATATATAAGTGTTCAATTTTTGTTTGATCTTTTTAAATAATCATTTCCTATTCATAGACGAGTTACTCAACTAGTGTCTATATAACTTTTCAATGCTTTGATCAATTATTTTTAAATATATAGAACTCCTATATAATATTATCGTCATCTAAAATGGTACATTAAATATTATTTATATTTAGATCATGATGTAGACCTAATTTTGAACTTGAGCATTTGATTATTTGAGAACATACTCTATCCCACATCAGAAAAGGGGAAGTTTCTAAATTTTGTTCGATTGCATTCCATGCCTTCTTGTCCAAGAATGACATAATCTGGAGATTTGTGTTTTATGCATACAACGAAGTGAATCCCTTCTTAGGGTATTCTCAAAGTCTTAATTAATTCCTAACTAACTACAAAAACCAACATTTGTAGATTTACAAATAAGCTATGTACGTGCATGATCTTACTTATGTTTAGATCATGAAGATGGCATATTTCAAAGAGCATTCGATTACATATGTAATATGAATACATCCCATGTAGAAAGATGATATATTTAAATGGTTTTTGAAGAATGACTTAATATATGTGCATATTTATGTTTTCTGCATGTACATGAAAGAATATATGAGAACATCTATTCCACCGCAGAAAGAGGAGATGAGTATTTTCTTGGAAGAATGGTTTTTAATATGGAGATTTGTGAACTTTCATAGATATAAGTATTTTCTTGGAAGAATGGATTAATATGGAGATTTGTGAACTTTCTGCATACACAAGTGAATTTATTTTCAGGGTATTATCTAACTATGAACACTAAAATTGGTTACAAAGCAAACATTTTTTCTCTTTAAAAATTTGCTAGATAAGATCTTACATTGTATAGATCATGTAGGAATTGTTGAAAGAGCATTTGGTTATAAAATTGAATTAAATATTTATGCAAAGAATGGCTTAATATGGAGAGTAACTATTTTGGAGGTTTTCAAACTTCGTGATGTAAGTTTGGTTTTAAAAAATGTCAAAAAATTATAATTAAAAGAGAACGATAATCTTAAACCTGTGGAACTTTGGTTGGATATGTTATTCTTTCTTATTTCTTATTTAATATTTATTTAAATATCTTTAAAACATTTTCTAATAAAATATATATTCTAATATGTGTTATTGGTTCTTCTTTTTATTATTACAGATGTTTACATTATTTGGTGGAAAAGTAGCACATGGATGTTGGAAGATGAAACTTAACACTTTTGGTATGTATGTCAATTTTGCTTTAATCACAATTTGTTTTATTTATCTAAAATGGTATGTGTACATTTTATTTTAAATTTGTAGATACATTTTATTTTGAATTTTTAAATTTTAAATTTGAGAAATGTTTTCTTTTGCAGGTATGAAGAGATGTATCTTAGCGATGACTTAGAGTCAATAATTTTGGACTTAAATGTTTTAATTGCCTCTCAGTTTTTATTATTAGCCTAAAATGGTTGTGGAACCTATGTATTTGGCAGTGTAACTATGTGAACTTTCATTATATATATATGGAACTAAAAATATCAATTTATTGTTTCATATTTGATTTATCTTATATTGTTTCTGATGGTGAAAGGACAATTTATGTTCTATGATAGTGTGTTGAAATTAAAAATGTTTTATTTCATTTCATTTATAAACATCATTGTATAGTCAAGTAGCTTATAATTTCAATTTTGTTTGATTTGAAAATATGGTTGAATAGTCAATCATATCATCATTGTAGTTTCTGTTCTATTTGTAGATATTTTTATAAGTTGACAGGTTCATAGTGTCATCATAAGGTTTATAGGGTTGAAGGGTTGTAGATATACATATTTGGCAGTCGTGAGCATTGGCAATTGCCAAGTTTTCATTGGGTGATATGGATTTTATTTCGTTCCATTCAAGTGATAATCAATTGATTTTAACAATGATTTTGTAAATTTAAGCATATTGATCATCGCATAAATCTAGGCCCCTCCCTTATTTTGACAGGGCATAGAATCCTATCCATCCAAAACTTAGTAAAATCCTTGTTCAAAATTGAAATTTCACAATGAAATGGCAGTCTAACACTAAACTGGTTATGTTCATCCTTGGTTTCTTTATTGAAAATTAATAATGAAATGAAAGTCCAACACTAAACTGGTTATGTTCATCCTTGGTTTCTTTTCGAACTTTCAATATATTCATTCAAGAAAATGTGAAATAAAAATATACAAGTTGAAATAAAAATGTGAAATAATAACATCTAACCTTTGTCAATGTAAAATTAAAATATAATTTAATATAAGTAAGTGATTTTCATTAAAATTTATATTATAAATTGCTTATGTACCAACCAGGGCTGAAAAGGGCTGATGGATTATCAATCCTCTGCACATTGGAAGTATTCACTAGTGCCATTAATATGACACCTATGAGTGTTGTTCAATATCACTGATTAACTTTTTATTCAAAAAATTGCAGGGATAGCAACGCACCATCCACAATACAAGGTCTACATTGAGTAAACTCTCAAATTTATTATCAGTCACAAAATCACATTCGTTTTCAACTTAAGTTTTTTCAATCAAACTTAATGAAAACCATGTTTAATGTGTAAAATATAAGTAGTGTTAATTTCATCAAACACATTTGTCAAGTAGCTCATAATTTCAATTTTGTTTGATTTGCTTCAAGATATTGAAATCTAAATGCAAATTGTAACAATTTAATATATCAACACTTTTGGAATCAAAATTAACAATTTCATAATTAAAATTGATACTTTTTAGGATGTCTTTAAATTTTTTAATTATGATGTTAATCATACACTACCTTGAATTCTCCATGTACTCCAAATTCAATTAAAAAAATGAAAATCTAAATGCAACAAACCAAGCCTTAGTAGATGGTGTTATTTTTTTTAGTTTTTGTTATCAGGTCACAAAATTACATTCTTTTTCAACTTAAGTTTTTTCAATCAAACTTAATGAAAACTAAGTTTAATGTATAGAATACAAGTAGTGTTAGGTTCATCATACACATTTGTCAAGTAGCTCATAATTTCATTTTTGTTTGATTTGCTTCAATATATTGAAATCTAAATGGACATTGTAGCAATTTAATATATCAACATTTTTGGAATCAAAATTAACAATTTCATAATTAAAATTGATACTTTTTAGGTTGTCTTTAAATTTTTTAATTAGGATGTTAATCATACACTACCTTGAATTCTCAATTTACTCCAAATTCGATTAAAAAAATGAAAATATAAATGCAACAAACCAAGCCTTATTAGATGGTGTTATTTTTTTATTTTTTGTTATCAGGTCACAAAATTACATTATTTTTCAACTTAAGTTTCTTCAATCAAACTTAATGAAAACTAAGTTTAATGTGTATAATATAAGTAGTGTTAGGTTCATCATACAGATTTTTCAAGTAGCTCATAATTTGAAATTTGTTTGATTTTCTTCAAGATATTGAAATTTAAATGCACATTGTAGCAATTTAATATATCAACACTTTTGGAATCAAAATTCACAATTTCATAATTAAAATTATTACTTTTTAGGATGTATTTAAATTTTTTAATTAGGATGTTTATCATACACTACCTTGAATTCTCAATATATTCCAAATTCAGTTAAAAAAATGAAAATCTAAATGCAGCAAACCAAGCCTTAGTAGATGGTGTTATTTTTTATTTGTAGAATGATATTATTCCTAGAGATATTAATAGAAAGGGGGATGATTTTATGAAATGTACTACATTTAGTAAGAAAAATTCTAAGCCATCAATAGTCCCTTATAATGACATGGAAATGGGTCATTGTTCTGATATGAAGTTATCATCTTCATATGAAAAATAATTTCAATCATTGGAAATAATGAACACAAATCCGTTATGTAGTAATGGAGATGCATTAAAGGATTTGTGTATACGATGGATAATTTGTAGGATTATTATAATCACCCAAAGTATAGGTCATTTTAGGTTCCCTATACAATATATAGGTTCTTCCCTCAAATTGTAAATAAGGCTCCGTAAACTTTACAATTCATAAAAAAATATAGTTCCTTATTTGAATGGACCATGAAAGTAAACTAAACCAAATGATTCTAGAATCCTAGATATTCATAAATACGTGTACTTTCAATGCAAAATATAAAATTCTGAAATGCATGTCACTTGTTTAAAGAAATTGTAATGGTATGCATCTTCAATTATTCGTTCATGATTGACTTTGGACATTTTCCATTTTCTAACTTTCATTTTTTTTCTTGATTGAACTTCTATTAACTTTATGCGTGCTGCACATACCAAATGACTATATTGAGAACTTATGACATTCGACTGATAGTCTTGAAAGTGAACATGAGTATCAGTTTCAAAGTTTTCTTGAAAAAAATATCCTTTCAATACGATGGATCCTCTTTCATATATAAAACCGTTATCATCAAAATCTTCTAATAACCTCATCTTTTGTTCTGTGCATCACATGAAATAAAATTTCATGTTTTCAGTGTTGTCTATAGGTGCAACCATGACAAAGACATCTCCTGCAAATAATTCTATATGTTCCAACAAGTAGTTCGTGTTAGATTAGTACACATGCATGCACCATTAAACTTTAATATGCTATATATATATATAAATTTTATATATCCAACTTACAAGTACATCTACAAGTTGTTTAAATATTTAAACATAAAAATTACCTTCTCTAACAAGATCAGAAACTCTATCGCCATCAACTAACACTATAGTTTCATTTGATTCCATCTCCTCTGAGATTGCAAGTGACATTTTCCCTTTTATATTAAGTTCCGTATGTCTCCAAGATTTAAGATATTCCGCATTTTCATTTTCACAAATCTTTTTGGATTATGTGTCCTCTATGAAAACTGAACAAAAACAAGATTCATTTCTTCTATCAAATGCAAACACATTTTGATAGTGTTTTTCTTTAATTGAATTCACTTTTCGTGTCCCATGTATTGTACCGGATTCATATGGGATTGATCTATTTACATCTTGCATTCCAACATACCAAATAAACATGCACAAGACAAGAACTTGATAACTTGAAATCTATCAAGAAAATGATTGAAGATCATATAAATTTGAACACGTGAATAAAAATATCTTGTGTACATGTGTAACATGTATATATACACACCTGTGCACATCTCTTGATGGATTATTTTCATGGCTTAGTGCCAGTTTGCACCATTCAACAAATTGATCATAGGATTCAAATCGATTGGCATGGGGGTTCATATGATACCTTCAAAGTGCTTGTTTTACACATGCCCCTGCACCATCATGCTCTCATTTTCCATGACCAACTTCAAAAAAATTCCAACAATGTGTAATGTTTGATTTCTTATGAAGATGACACAACCAATAGAATGATCGTGAATATTTGAACTGACTCGCACATCCATCTGACCATATCCAATTTCGATCGAATCTGATCCCACGTTCTTTCAATGAATCACAAAATTTATCAAAACAATTTTGTATATAATGTGTATCGTGTGATCGATCATCACTTATATAAAAGTGATATTCTTTAATATCATGTCGATTGTCATTGGTTCTTTCTATGTTATCAAAACTCTGTTGAGAATGTCTATATAGAACATGGAAAAATATAGTGATTTGATCATAATGATAATATTCACTCTGTATTTCATTTTGTGCAACGAATGTGTAATTCTCTGCAAAATAAGCTACATAAAAAATTGTCCCTGGTGGAAACACTTAACAAGATTGTTTGAATTGTAGGTCTTGCCATCGTGCTCTATCTGAATGCTTGGTGTATTTATAAATTTCTTTCTCAAATTTCTTCAAAAAAACTATCACACAAATTTTATCTACTTTCAAATCAATCCTTTTGGAAATAATGTTTGAAGAGTGTGGAGTCGTGCTTATGATATATTCATATCTCTTCCAATTGACTGTTATATCAAAAAATGATTGATCATTCATATCAATAAGATACTTTGAGTGAAACAAACTTAGATTTCCACAACGATCACATTTCTTTCCACCAACACATTTTTTTTCGTAAAATAATTCATCACCTTCTCTTTCAAATATAATTTCAAATATAAAAGCACAGAATATGGAAGGAGGAGGTGAACTTGGCCATAAAGTTAAAAGTAATGTAATATAACTCGAATTCCACATGATAACGAAAAAAACAAGTGTCACGAACAATGATGGGTATAACAAACCATGGTATCTGTTGCACACATGTATTGATGGAAATTTTAACTTCTTTGTGCTCTTCTTTGAACTTATTGAACAATTGTATTTGTGTCATTGGAAATATATGTTTTGGATGTTCTTCATATTTTTTTTGTTCTATTATTCGTTGCAACACATCCCTTGTATGTGGGGAAACACAAGATTCTATCAACCAACAATTACGGGTCGATTCTTTAACATTTAATGCAAGTCTATATTTGTAGGGTTGTCTAGAAATAACTGTCCAACAAGCAAGTTCATCATTTGCATCTATTTGCAATCAAAATTTTCTATGTTTGAACAATGTTTTTCTTGAGGTTCCCATCTCTTTTTCCATGTGTTGTGTTAAACGATATTTTATATTGCTTGATGAAACAATTGTTGTTTGTATCACTCTACGTGCAACAATGACATCTTTTTTTCGAGATTTTCCAAAATCTTTTAATACACTAGTTATATTGTCAAAGACATTATGTTTCACCTTTGTATCTTTTGTCGACTTTTCAATACCCAATAATGATTTAGCTTCTTTTAACTTTCCTGACTTTATTAGACAGATTAAAAGTTGAGCTTGTACTTTTACTGATTCATCTTTGAAAAAATTATTACACATATTCGTAACAAAATATCTTATATAATGATTAACTTCGTTCCTCCCAAATTTGTCAGTATCAACATTTTCTAATATTTCATCATCAATGTTGATAGATTCTTTTGCATATTTCAATTTAAAGTTTATATTAAAAAACAAAACCCAAACATAAATTCACTAAACTATATGCAAGTGCTCATCTTATATTATCTAGATGTATGTACATATCAATAGGTGATTCAACTTCTTATTCAATTTAGGTTTCAATGAATTCATCGACGTTATGAGGCAAATTTATTTATGTTTTTTGAAAAACATCCAATCCGAATTACAATGAAATATATTTTAAACAATAATTTAAATAAATGATTCTATACTTTTAATATAGACAATATGTACATGCATATACCTGGTTGGACTTATTCTTGTTGAAAATATCTATTTACATCATCATCGTTTCTTTCTTCAATATTTTCATGTTCTCGTTTCTTTATCCAATAATGCTCTTTCCTTTGTTCGTTATGGCGATTTTTGTCTCGAGCGTGATCAAATTTTCTCTTGCGCAAACTTTTGTTTCCCATGAGTATAGTTATCTGTAAAAGTTAAAAAAAAAAAAAAAAATTCAGAATAGTCTTAGAAAAACTCCACTCACAAAAATTATTAAAAGATAATACTAAGAATTTTATGTTTTTTTTTTTTTTTCTATGTCTGGCGGAATCAACAACTAGTTGGGCATGTGCTCATGTTATACATGGCCGTGTTATCCAACTTCTACCACTATAACCTCCAAGTGTGCCCACGATGCCCCTTACGCGACACACATTGTAAGTCGGGGGGAGTTGAACTTGAAACCTCATGGAACTTCATTTTCACGACACTTGCCAATTGAGTTTCCCCCCCCGGGGGGCATTAAGAATTTTATGTTCAACAAAGCCTTCACCTTGAAAAAATGTTCAACAATGCCTTCAATATATATTTTTTTTCATTCAAAACATCAACCACCTTGTTCAAAAGAACGAAAAAAAATGATTCAAACTTTTGCTTAGGGTCTCCACATATGCAAAACCATGAAACGAGAGAATGAATTGTGTTAAATTGGTTCGTTCGAAAGTGTATTTATAAGATTTGGCACCAATTGAAATGAAACAACATGTCCCTTCATTTTTTTCCGATCGATGAAATTCTCTCACCCATCTTTCGACCGAAAAAATAGGAATTCGTCTATTTTCTACAGATTCCATTAGAAATATATATTTCGGCCGAAAACCTGAGAATGGGAATATTTGTAGGAACCTCATAATTCCCTCCATCTTACTTGATCTTTGGAGGTTGCAGACTCATGCAAATACTTAGAATTTAATTTCGAAATTGATACCAACATTTTCAAAATTGAATCTACATTCTATGGATATAATTTTCTTTCATTTTAATTATTTTTATCTAATTTTTTTTTTATTTTATAAAAAATTCACTGCATAATATTTTCAGGTGGGGGAAAACATGTTCTTAAAATTTGCAGCTGTTTTAGCTTGGTCAATTTCAAAAAATTCTAGAAATTATAATATCCATCCGTTAGATTCAAAATTATAGTCATAAGAAAATAGAGTCTATGTAGATTGTTGCAATATATTTAGTTTGTCAAAAACAATTTTTTTTATAATAGATACATTGTTGGGTTAAAACATATCTCATTATCATTCCTTTCATTTTTAAGCAACATACTGTGAAACAATTGCCAAATTGACATATCAAATCTCAGTAAAAATAATTTGAAAAACAGTCAGTAGAAAGCTAACAAAATTCTTCACAAGTTTTGTTTTTTATTGTAAAGTGAAATTCTAAATAAAAAAAATACTTTTGTATACCGGAAGTTGAAGAACTTGTGAAAATATAGGTTTTTTTTCTCATAAAAGAAGCAAAATAAACACCCATCACAAAAGGGTGATGTGTTTGCATCCTCCCTCTCTATGATATTGACATATTTAAAGATTTTGGTGTCATGACTTGTGTGCCATGTTTAACTTGTGGCTATTATGTATGAAATGTACATGTGTTGTTTGCAATATCTTACTATATAGAGTGCCTAATAATAAGACTCATAAGACTCGGTAAAATTAGAGTCAAAGATATTACAATTAATTATTGAGAAATAAGCTTTATGAGGAAATCATATTTCCAGATGCCTTGCAACTTCAATGTGTGATTAAAATGAATCGAGTTTATTTTCAATATTCATAAGAGCCAATGCTATCAAATATTCTTGGATTCTCATAATATTGTTTTGTGTGATAATTATTTATTAAAACTTAGCTGAAACTTAGCTAAAGAGTAGAAAAAGACATTTGAAAAAAGAAACAATATAATAACTTTACGTAAAATTCTTATCATTTCAAAAGAGAAATTAAATGTTTAAATTAATCTCAGCTTTTAAAAGGTTAAATAAATAGTTAAACAACCCTAGAGGAAGGCATATTAGCTTGACTATTCAAGCTAATTTAACAAATTGTTTGAATGGAAATTTATATCAATACCAATTCCACTTAAAACCATGATATTCTTTGTGGGAATCATTTAAAAGTTGATCTTGTTTAGATTACATTTTATTTATAATATTAATGTAAAAAGTAATATTTTGATCAGTGTAAATGTCCATCCATTTCTTTATATATTTCATTGGGTTATGTTTCTCAATAAAACTATTATAAGAACAAAATTATAATATGCATATTTTGTTGTATCAAAGGACAACTTGCATACAACAATTATATATCTTTACGTGAAACAAAATTGGGTTGACCTAAAATGGGAACATTTGAGTATAAATATCACAAATTAAGACCTCATTTGACGCATTATCGTATCATGTTTTATTAGTCCCTGCCTCCGGCTAGGGACTATAGCTTTCGCATGGCGGTCAACTATTGTTGACTGCCTATTAAATAGTACATTCTAATGCATTAGTTCGTGCGTTTTGGAGAATCCTATGATATTTTTCATTGTGAACTCTTATTAATTCATAATACATCTTTTATTTAAATAATTAAAACAATTTTATGATTTTCCAATTTTCATGAATTAAATTTTTGATTGGTTAATAATCATAAGATGGGACATAATTCCCTCGATGTATATGAATTTTTTTTCACTATTTTTCAGAGAGAAAAATTATTTTTCAAATATAAATCTTAAAAAAACCCAAAGCATCCATGTTTTGATGATATTTATAATCACTGCACTCAAGACGCCAGCTTCCTCCTCATTGCAGTCGATGTTATGTAGTAGTTGCCAGCGCTTCACCACCAAACTCTCCACCGCCTCAAGAGCGCTTCTCTACCAAATTCTTCACCACCTCGCCTAGCTACCTCCTCATCGATAGTGCACATGTTGGAGGAAGATGAGATTACATATTATAATAGTTCTGTCTATAGGACTCAAATCTGAGGAAGACAAAGGAATACTAAAGAGGAAGATGAAGAAAGACTAAAGCGTTCACTCACCACACGTTCTTGATATCATTGTTCATTTGATTTCATTGTCCATTCTTTGCCACAGGTATGAAGCAATAGTATCCACCTGCATTATAATATAAGGAAAACATAATCAACTAATTGTAGGTTATGAGTGAACTATGAAGAATCTATTACCATAAAATTTGTATTATAATGAAACTTTGATTCTGGTTTTCACCTTCTACAAATATTTGTATTATAATGAAACTTTGATTCTATTTTTGACCCTTTGCAAATACAACATCATCCGCATTCTTAACCTGTTTCTCCACTTGGATTTGTTTCTCTACCTAGATCTGGCTTGAAGAACCTAGCGACTCAAATCAATTACCTATCAGGCTAAAAGAGATAACCTATAGGTAGGGGCGGTCTAGAGAACATACCTATTTTGCATCAATTTTATATCCTCTTGTCATAGAAGAAGAAAAGGCATAAACACCACCCGTTGAAGGACTAGTTTATCCAGTTACAATTGAAGTTGACCACCCTGCATATGAGCCAAGACCAATAGCTCCAATTCCAGTCCTAGATCCTATCGATCCACTCGTTTAATAATCAGTTGATCCTGATGTTTGTTCCAGGTGAGGTTTACCCAGAACCTATTGATTCACCCATTGAAGAAGCAAATCCTTATGAAAAACCTATAGGGGCAGTTCCAAATCCAGTAAAATAACCAATTGATCGAGTCTTACTAGCATAATCTTGCCCAGTATCTTTTGTTGTCCCAGATTTGGTGTAGATAAAATATCCTAATAAATGCCATGATTGAGAAAGAGAAATGCACTCTCATAGGCTTCTTGGAGGCTTGCATCAAAGTAAACTTCGCGTGAATTGGAAATAGGTTCTCAAACTTCAATGAATGAATCTGATGTTTGGGAAATTGTTTGTCCTGGCAGGTGCCCTGTACTCATCCAAGACTCACATGCGTGACGTCCATGAGGACGAGTCAGATGCCTTCATTATTCAAGGTTGTCTCCTGAAGTGCAACACCATATGAAACAACTTCATCGAGATTTATTCTTTTACAAAGATTCTTTCCATGGAAGAATATTGAAGGAGTTCTTGTACCTTTGGAATGTGGGTGGAACCTCCTACTAATACAACTTCGTTAATTTTCTCTTTGTTCATCCTGGTGTCTTGCAGACATTTGTTGAGAATTCACATGTACTTGCCTAAGAAATCAGAGTTGAGCTCTTTGAACTTAGCTCTTGTAATTTTCATGTGAAAATCTATCCTTTCATAGAGATAGTCGATATTAATCACAATATCTACCACCGAAGACAGATTTATTTTTTACCTTTCGGATTATGACACTAGTTTTCAAAGAGATTTAACACTTGTGTTTATTTCCGTTTTATTTTTTCTGTTGAAATTTCGAACACAGTAACTGAGAATCTTGTTGTCAAAATATTTGCCACCCAAATGCATGTGCCCTCCAACATACTTCACCTCAAATTTACCTCTCTCAACATTAACAATGGATACATCAAAGGTGCCTCCCCCTAGGTCAAAAATCAAGAAAATATTCTTTCCATCGAAGGAATAAACCTATGTACCAAACCCATAAGCTATGGCTGCGACAGTTGGTTCATTAACAATTTTCATGGTGTTAAGACCGACAATGGTAGTTGCATCTCTAGTAGACTTTCTCTAAGAATTGCTAAAACAGGTCAGTACAGTGATGAAGACATTCTCCACATCATATTTCAAGTATGCTTCGTTTGTCGTCTTCATTTTCTCTAATACCATCGAAGATACTTCCTCAATTGCAAACTTCTTCCTCTCTCCCTTGCAATCGACTTGGATAATGGGCTTTTCATCATCTCCAACAAGGAAAGTAAAGGGAAAGAGTTTAATGTCACTCTGCACAGAGGGATCAGTGAATCTCCTTCCAATGAGTCTCTTGGCATCGAAGACGATATTCTAGGGATTAGTTGCGATTTGATATTTGGCAGCGTCTCCGACAAATATTTGAGAGGGAGTAAAAGAAACAAAGGAAGGAGTAATTCGGTTTCCCTGATCATTAACAATAACTTCGACTCTATCTTGTTGCCACACTACTATGCAACTGAAATTTGCTATCTTTTGGTGTTGAAAACAACTAGCAGCTATGATTCCAAAACGGATCTGATCCCAAAACAAAGATGCCACAGATGCAGAGAGTGGAAAATATTTTCTTAAAAAGTTGTAAGGTGTTTTTCATGCAAAGCTTATGTTGCTGAGTGTTACATGTGGAACAACGAGCTTTATGCATCATGGTGAAGTCTTTCATTTAATGGTTAATATTCCAAACCTGCATTTAATGTTTTACATGATTAGATAATTGTTAAATATTTTTTTAAACAAAATCATTTAATATTCGTATTTTATTGTTTGATTCGGCTTACGAAAACACTACTATATTGAATATGCACTCGCACATCTACAATTGTGAAGCCTCCAAGAAGAAATCACGGTACAATTATCTCCAAAAATTTACAAATATTAATAGAGGCTGCAACTCATGGAAGACCTCTAAAAACTAAGGCATATATTCATAGAAATCACCTAGCAGATTAGCTACGAGGATGTAAGTTTCAGGGGTCTCCTTCCGCTTTTCATTCTCTCCTTTTACTAAAAAAAAAGATTTATGCTTTAACTCCAAATTCTTTTACAACAATTTTTTCAAGTTTTTTTAAGAATACCAAATTATTGTTTATATCAATGACTTCCTCTATTTCCAACTTCATAGCTAAATTTATCCTCATTCATTTTACATTAAATAATATCAAATTCATCTAATTTTTTCAATTGGGATTGTATTTGTAGAGTATAAACAAATCTTTACCAAGGCCGACCTGGTTAGGAATATGGTCATTGCTAATGTTGCTTGTCTTATTCTCCATGGCCTTCTGTGATGGCAACCAAGGGGTACTCTATATAAGAACCGCCATAATTGGAATGTCTTAGGAGCACTAACTAGCGTTGCAGTTGTGATGTCATCAGATTTGTTCGAACCACAATATTCTCCTCTCCACAGTTGCCATTTCTTTGGTTATCTTCGACGAGATGGAAGATATGGTATATGATCGCCATGGAAACATGAATATTAACCTTGAAATGATGTGCGTGGGAAGGGATTTCTTCGCCACAACGCTCTGTGTGTGGGGATGCGTGTGCTCGCTTGGGATTCTCATGAGTGTGATTTTAGCACTGCAAACATGAAAAGTACAAGAATTTATGTATGGGATGAAAATTAATGATACATCACCATGATTTCATATAGACCCGTCTAGTGGCTTGGAACCGTATACTTATTGTTTTTCGTTTTTATTTTCATTTTTGATATAGTACAGAATGCAAAATAATAATACATCACCGACCCCTCTAACGACCAGGAACAATATACTTATTATTTTTTATTTTTTTTCATGTTTATTAAAGTAATATTATCTATTGTACACGGTTACAATATATTCCTTTGTTTAGAATTTGGCATTGTGATTTTGATATGTGCCATATGATAAAAAAATATAATAAGAGCTAATATTCTAAACTATATTGCAATTTAAATTGTATTATATTTCTATCCAGAAGACCTTGGGCAACCCCGAATTCTGGTTTACCTCAATTGTTATCCTATTTTTACTAGGAGGAGTTTAGGTAGATCCACATTGATTTTTACTTCAACTATTATTATATTATATTTAAACAGTCATGGGAAAAACTCAAACTACTATACACCAAAGTGTTTATTATATTTTTATTAGGTAGGCCTTGGGAGAATTAGGAATTTCTCTGCAGAGTTTCTAAAATAATCCTGAGATGGGTTTTAGTGGTTCGAATATTAAGTAAAATATTGGACCATTAATATCACAACCAAAACTCATGATCTCACGTATTAATTCATAAGTACACTATGAAATTCATTTATTAATTTTATTTTTTTAAGAGGCTGAGACTAGCTGCTTCGCAGCTATTTCCCTTGTTTATTATGCATAATTCCTTTATTTTTCGAATTAATGATTTTTATAGAATCCCTAAATCGTTAAAATCTTTAACTCTAACTTAAATGGACTCTTCTTTCATCATTCAAGTATAGAAAGTAGTTTGTTGTGTAGAATAATATTAAGAAAACATGTAACAACTAAAATATTGCATAGAGGTCCACATTCCATCAATTGAAGACCTCTGAAAAGATAAATAAATTAATTATTTAATTGCACTAACATATTATTCAATTTGAAATACCACTTAACACTTTGACTGAAAATTGTCTTTCCAAACTACTTCCCAACATTCCATCATCACTCCTTAAATATGTTTTCATAGCACTCCCTTGCTTATCAAACTACTTCCCAACATTCCATCATCACTCCTTAAATATGTTTTCATAGCACTCCCTTGCTTATTAAATAATAATTGAGTTCCTACCATCTAAACTATATTACACAAATAAAATATTTATATGTGTTTTATAGCTTCATATTTTGAGTTAGATTGAATTTAATGATATGTTTGGTCTTACAACAATTCCTAAACCTTGTACCTAGTCTTGAAGTCATCATGTTTTCCTTGATTGCTTGATAATTTCTCAACTGGAATCTTAAATAGCTTCTTCTAATCCTTTAATGCTTTGATTTGTCTTATTCCATGTACTATTTATAATATCATCCTCAATTAACATTTGATGTTTAGATATTATGCATTGCATTATGTAAACATTAACTTTTCAATTAGAAAGGGAGAAGAAATTGAAATTAGATACCAATGTCCATGAACTACCAAAGAAAAATCATTCTAATACAAAAATACAATATAAATAAAAAAAAATAAGAACGGCCTAACTGTCTCCTAAAAATTAACAAATATTGGCTATAAACAATGTATGAAGATAAAAACGGAGGAATATGAAGGTTTTATTAAAACCATGTACAATGTAGAAATGAATAGGAATATGTAGAAGGGGGCTAGGTTTTCATTTGAATCACCAAAAGAGTCTTGAATGTTGTTGAAAACCTACTCCCTTTCTCTGTGTTCCATTAGACAAACACACATGCACACATTCATGTACATATCCCCAAGGGTTAGCTTAATATATTGAAGCATCCATGATGCAGGAGCATCACCAACAAAGTGCGTGTGGAGGACAACTGGGCACACTAGCATGCATTTTGAATTCCAAAGTTGGCATATTAATGTAATATTTGGAAACGATTTTGATTTATGAACATATTTAATGTTTGGAGGATGATCCATCACATAAGATCGATGAGGGAACACATTTTTCTTTAATGTTAAAGATTGCAGTACAGATCTGGACCTCTGGCTCTTATCTGTCTGACTCAAATATTTATTGTAATAAATGTTAAGTAGTTGAAATCTATTATTTTGATAGAATATACTAGAGTAGTTGGAGGGAAAGGCTCAAAGAGACCCTCTTGTATAAAGGTTTGTATTTTTCCCCAGAAGAGGCTGTTGATAGTTGATAGTTGATAAGTTGTTGAATCTATTGTATATTGTTTATGTTGTAGAGTGTCGAAGTACAGTGTATGAACCCATGTATATGACTTTTGAATGAATATAAAAGAGGAGTATTGTCCCAAATGTATGGTGTTGTTGTGTCTATATATATGAATGAATGGTAGACTTTCTTCTTATTCAAAATGCTCTATTATTTATTGTTCTTGTATTTTATGAGTGCATTTACATGGTTGAATGTATGATTCGCTGTGAAGATTGAATAAGTTTCAATTGTTTCTCTTCTACGAGGGAGTGCAAGGTGTGCATAGTGTCTGCATGGTGTGCGTGACCTAGTCTGTTTCAATTTGAAGCTCAAAAGAGGTAGCGTGAACTTTATGTATGAAAGGAGTGCATAAGAGTCCACAAGGTGTGCATGGTCGAGTCTGTTTTGACTCAGAGGTTCAACTGGGATAGTTAAAGTTGGTGTGTAGGAGGAATTACGCTCAAATTCATATTGTTCAGGAGGAACAATCAAGCGTAAAAGAATTGTTGCAAGGAGTGCAAGGTCATCATTCAATGGTCAAGGTTGAAGGAAGTATTTCCGCAAGGAGTGTGTGACAAATTCTCAGAATCGTAAGATCAGGAGGAGTAGTGTGACTTTAGTCGCAAAGAAGTGATTGGAGAATAGTCGCAAAGTGTGTGCAATCATCCACAAAGGAGTTGAGTTGTCCAGGAGAACCCGTTGCAAGGCGTGCACAGGCTAAAAAATTGACTAAGTGTCAAAGAAATCATTCAGAAGAACAAAGGAAGTCAAGGAAATGTGCGCTGGTGCTTTTCGAAGAAATCATTAATCTTCAAAACACTTCAAAATGTGCGCTGGTGATTTTCCAGTTGTCTCCTTTGGTTAGGCGCGTGTCTTTGGCTTTATATGATGCTCCTGCATCAGCACCCAATCGACAAGTCAACAATATGCAAGGGATTCTGATGACTAGATCATCCAAACAACACATTAACGTCCTTGCGCAACAAACTCATTCTGTACGCATTAAATAATTATTATTGCATCAATTAATTCATGGTAACCCTTCTCCAATTCCGTTATCAAATATGCAATTTCCTAAGGAGGAATTCACTCTCGTTTAACTGAAACAATAATGGGATGCTTCCTTTAAAACAATATAACCCTGTGTTTTAAACCTGGATCTGCTATCCTTTAAACTGGAACAGTAAAACAAAGTTGCTATCTAGGGAACGCATTTAAAAATTGTTATCTATTTAATCTATATATTGGTATTACGGTATCACGTTAGATATAAAAATGATGTCCTTACGTAATAAATTCGCTAGTTACACACAGCATGCAACGCACTAGACCCAACGCGATTATCTACAAAATATCATTGTTGTCTAAATTTAATTCTCTGTATAATCTCTCTCTATACAAATAAGAGATATTAGGGATAATATCAATGATGATATACAATTAAAGAAATGGTCGTCTAATTAAAGTGCTCTCCCTTAATGATATTTATAATAATGATATGTAATGATGATATGTACTATCCCATTGTTGTCATACACCTCCTACCACACCAAGGTTATCACATAACCTTAATAACATAGTCATAACGTTGTAAACAATAGTAATGATACAATATTAAAAGTGATGTATAGTATCGTTGTGGTATGAGATAACCAGGAAAATAATGAAGTGGTTGTGTAATGCAAGTAACATAAAATCGTTGGGTTAAGGAATGTATAAATCGCTGCCATATATATAATAACTAAATATCAATTAAATAACTGTTGTTTAAAAATAATTTCTCTGCCATTTCACCTGTAAAAATGAAACCATTACCTCCTAAAAAAACGCAACCAATATACTAGTGAAAACACGGCATCTACACAGTAAAAACATCGTCTGATACATTCGTTGTCTGTCTAACAACACATGACAGCCTTAATATAATTTCACTGCCATTACACGCCACCAGTTACACAAGAGAAACACCAACCAAGGCGCAGTAAAATCATTGGTCAATACATAGAGGATAGGTTGCCCACACCTCCAATTCACAGTAAATGCGCCCACCATTATCGACACACCAGCAAGAATTTCATCAACTAAATACACAGTCCACGCAACAATCGATTGTCGTTCTTCAAAATTAGGGGATATCACTGGAATTCACATCAGATATATATCATACGTATACATGTATTATTGGAATACGCATCTATATACATATCACAGGAATATGCATCTTATCTCAGGAATGCACATCATATCTATGTATCAAATATTGCTGACCATGATATATAAAACTCGTTGTTCTCACTAATCATTCATGCATTTATATAATATGCTATCAAGAACACGTAATCACGATGTCTTCTACAACTCAAGTAATATAAAATAAGAACATGAGTTTGTTGGTTACAATCTACCGTCACGCATCATATATATTAATTCTCGTTCACCCATTAAAGATAAAATCATTGTTAATATATTTACATTTTCTATACCAGGAAAACGCAGGGTAATCAACTATTTTCATATCCTAATGCAACACAAAAAATCATTGTCTCAAAGTTAAAATGAAGGTATGTCATCACTGAAGGGATTGGATGGTAAATCGTGGTTCAAAAACGCAGGTATGAAGTCAATCGCAGACAAGGCAGGGATGATTCAATCAAGCATAGAAATTGAGAAAGGCAGAGGTTATCATTAATAAAGCGTTGTCAGGGTAAATCACAGAGGTTAAAAAAACAACGATTCGGTCCCAAGAATGGCAATTTGTAGCCTTGGAAAAAGGGAAAATCACTAGGTAACACTTGGGAAAAAGTGCAGTCTTATCCAACAACAAGGGAAATCTCCACAAGGGTCAATCATAATGAAATATGAAATAAAATGGAGACAATGAAATGGCCAAATTTTCCAGGTAATCAAGCTATGTTTGGGGTATTAAAAGTGGAAAATCGCCAAAGCGTTAAATCCAGAGATGAAAATGCCTTCATTATATAAAACCGCAAAGAAAAATACTCGGCAAGGAGCACACCAAATAAAACAAATGTAGAGTTAAGAATTATTGAAATAGGAACGATAACAATGGTGGATTTACTCAACACAATAAGGTGCAAAGACCCTCAATCATCCAAGGAAAAACAACATAGATGGACGGCTGATAGGAACATCCTTCACTCATCATCCACGCACAGAAAAGTAGGGTGTTGAGATCCATAGGTCTATTAACGCCAAAGCGACGACCGTAGATCATGATCCTGGCCGACTGCTCAGGCGTGGACTGATGAGCTAGGGATGAAGGGAAAAATAAACTGCAATCATCACAATCAATAAACCTCAGGACGGTCAAGACATGCAGGGATCAATGGCCATGGGAAAACAACATCGAGCTAAAGGCTATGGGAAAATTTTAGTCATCAACTAGAATGCTAAGACAATATTTTTCCATACTCAATTAAACATGCATAACTAAAAGAATAAAGCATACTAACAATCTACCATGCAACAATAAAGGAAGCATACCATTTCCCATTCGCTCACTCTGAGTTGATGTCCCGCGCCCTTCGTGCAACTCTCCCTTGTCGACCGATGAGACTTCACCGGTACCTCCCAGCCAATGCTAGGGGTACTCTTCTTCCCCCTTATCCCCCCAAGCCACAAAGGGTCCACTCACACTAACCATAGAATCAACTAGCTCCCAGCTCGCCTCGCAAGGCCGAGCTACCAGTCCTCACCAAGATGGGCATCCCAACTCCCACAAGCTAAGTCAGTCAAGTATAGATTTATGCAGCATAACGTTACGCAAAACAGAAGAGTCCATCATCCTTTTCCTCCCTCCATTAAATAGAGTTTCGAATTCCTTTACTTTCCCAAAATCCCATTTAATTAAATGTTTAATAATTTAATTCATAAAAATCCTCCCCGTACATGTGTCACCCATCCCCTTCATTCCTCCAGAAATTAATTTCATTAATTAATTAATTACCCCTATTTCCCTCACCTACCTAAACTCATTTCTAGAATCAATCCTAGGTGTCCCCATATCCCCTTAAATTTTTTAATGACTTTCCCCATGCTAATTTACTAGTTAAGTTTAAATTAGAAAGTTCTTAAATGCTAGATACCTTACTAAGTTAGACTATTTTGTTTTTCCTTGTGTTTTCCCTTCCTTTTATGTTTCCCATTTTTTCCTAGTTTCCTAATTATTTTAGATTTCCTTCTTTCCCCTTTTCTTTAAACTCAAAAAGGCATGTGCAGAAACTTACCCTTTTTCTTTTTAATGAATAAATTTTTAATTAGCATAATAGTAAAACAATTATTTCCCCTTTTTTTTTAAATTTTATCCCAAAAGATTTTTATAAGTCAATTTAATTGCTTACCCCCTTCTT
>ML796428.1:58563-93621 GCA_009831015.1 Picea engelmannii
AGATAAAAAAAATTATCACAAGTATAATTTAGACCTAGATTTTATTTTCCTATGTTGGGCGACATTTTATTAGGGGAAAAGTTTAAAATCTTCCTTAACACGTTATTCATCCTAAATCCATCTAGGTTTATCCAATTATTAAATAACAATGTGACGTGCCCTTCATGACACACTAGGTGCTCCAAGGATGCCACTCGCCTCTTTCTGTTTATTTTGCGCGACGTGCCCTTTAGGACACACTACGTGCTCCAAGGGTGCCACTCACCTCTTTCCATTTTTCTTGCATGACGTGACCTTTAGGACACACCACATGATCTAAGGGTGCAACTCACCTCTTGAATGAATTGGTAAACATAAAAAACCCTTGGAGTCAATACTCCTCCAAGTGATCTTGTGGGAGACTAAGGGCCTCTAAGGAATAAGGCCCCTACCTTATTGTGCACCCCTTAGAATCATCATGAGTGACTGTCACAGTCTACCCTCACGACATCGTGGGTATTCTTGAACTAGGTAGTTGTTAACCTACAGTTTGAGCCATGGCAGGAGTGCTAATAGGCTGTATTGGGGCTATTTTCCACACTTCTCCCTCAATGTCTCTGGTAGTCATGCGTGACCCCTCTACTCCACATGTGAGTTTGGTCGGCAAGCTATTGCAACCTGCATCATCAACGAATCATGTCAGATATAGTATCCATAATCATATCATCTAATCATATGCACAAAGGTCATATATATAACAATCAAACCCCCAAAATACCACTCCCTGACTCGATCTGGATTCTAAGGGGTTTTATCGATGCCTCTGCATCCTCGAGGTCCAACATCTTGCACACTCGGGAAAACCACGTTAATAGAACCTATCTATGTCAATGCAGAAAAATAGCATGTCATCAATTCATAACGCCTCATAATCATAATCAAATTCCCAAAAGTATAATAATCCAGATCACTTGCGAGAATGTGTCCTCAAGAATAAGTTTTCTCAGTGCACGCAAGAGCAGGATGTTACAATCAGTAATAGAGAAATTTAATCCTTTTTAACCAAATAATCCAAGTGTTATGTCAATGTAGAATTATCATCCACTAATGATCAATGAACAAATGAGCAATCATAAACATACACAGTACACCAGTGTTTTACATGGAAACCCAAAGTGGGAGAAAACCATGGAATGCTTTTTCTTATATGTCTTGAAGAATTACATTCATTGGAAGAAACAACTTCCTTTTTTTCTAGCTTCAAATGGAAGGAGGCTCCAACCCCCTATTTTCTCTGGCTACAACCTGAAGGAAGCTCCAACTCCCCAATTCTCTGTCTACAATGAGAAGGAGGCTACAACCCCCTATGTTCTCTGGCTACAACCGGAAGGTGGCTACAACCACCTGTCCTTGCCCTGTCCAACTTCCCTGAAGTAGAAGTAGAATGATGACATAGTCCCACTATCACTATGAGATATACCGCTATAAAATTGTACCAATAAATATGAACCATGCATCAACCATGCATCAACCTGTACCTCAACCTGTAATCAACCTGTACCATAAACAAGTGCATCAACCATGCACCAACCTGTACCAAACAACCTGTAATCAACCTGTACCATAAAAAAGTGCATCCAACCATGTACCAAGTATGTACCAATCATGTGTCAACTACTTATCAACTATGACTCATCAATATGTACCAACATCATCAACTATACAGCTCATGTTTGTGCCAACTCATCAACTACTTGTCTCAACCATGTACTCAACATGTACCTCAACCAAAATCCCTCATCAATTTCATCATCCAAATATGATTTGTAGATATGTAATAGATCTGGTGTATATGATCACATTCCTGCAAACCTTCCTTAACTTTAACAATGATAGACTATCATTTTCATCAAACTTTTCTTTAGTCTCACATGCCTAGTTTTGGATTAGTCAACAACCCTAACTTGAAGTAATCATAAATTTGTACCTGTAATGTATAAATCTCTAAAATGGATATACAATGTTATTCAATGTGTTTTATGCAATTCCTCCAAGTGTCACTACTTGGAACCTCTCAGAAAAGGAGTTATAGAAAAAATGGCATACCTTGCAAAATTCTCGCTTATTCTAGAGAGAGACCCTGTAGAGCGTGCCCCACACTAAATATTTGTTGAATTAATATGAAACTGTTACACATAATACTAAAAACTGTAATATAACCAACACATTTGGTATCACTAAATTGGGATCTGTTATGAAGAAGTTATGACGTTTTTACCCGAAACACCTGTTTTTGACTAGTTTCAGGACTAGCCACAAACCCTATTTTCCACGGAGTGTAACTCCCAAAATAAAACGACCCACAAGATGAATTTTTTACCACAGATACTTGGATATGTTTTCTCAATGGAATATAATATTCACAGTCTGAATAATTATAGAAAAAAATTTATAGCGAAAATGGTGAGATGACTTGTAAATAACATACCTTAGAAAGCACCATCAAAATAATTTATCCTTCCTTGCATTTCGACCTTCTTTTCTTCACCTTCCCTCAGAAATTAGGCTTATATATCCTTGGTTACCTCATACACATATATATATTCAATATTATCAAGTGTGATTAAATGAGAGATCCTTGCATCTTATTTATACTCTCCAAGTAGCTTCCTTAAGAACATCTTCTAGGTCACTCTACCCACTTTCCTTATTTTAGGGTTAACCCACTTCTAATTTCTCCATTAAATTTATTATTTAAATAATTTATTTTGTATTCACTTTGAATTATATTACACTCATAACTTCACTTTATTATTTACCTTCTAAAATCTCTTAAACCACTTTGACTACTTTGACCTTTTGGGGCTTCAAGCCAACATATGAGCGTCATCCAACTTTGTAAGGCCATAACTCTCAAACCGTGAGGAGTTATGTGATGTTCCACATACCACCAGAAATGGAATGAAATATACTATACATATATAATATTATTACCTTCAAATATATCAAAAAGCATATCATTATCCATCAAACAAACTTGGATCCATTACCCAAACCTAGGTTCTCCAAATTCACATGGTCATAACTCTCTAACCGTGAGGAGTTATGTGGCGTTCCACATACCAACGAAAATGGAATGAAAAGAAATATCCATCTAGGATAGTTTCCCTGAAAAATTCACTATCCTTCATCTCATTATTCCATAATTAAGAATGGGTTCTCTTACTCCGCAAAGTGTCTTCCCATGAGGGATTTCACCAAAAGGGGACCACTTTGGAGTTCAACCATATTTACTTCTTATCAACCATGAAAAAACAATAATGAGTCATATTTACATCAATAAATCTTGGGTCCATTTACCAAACCTTTGTGTTGTAGGGATTTCTTCAAGGGTTGACATCAATGACAACCAATCTTAAACACCAATATCCCCCTTTGGCATTGATGGAAACACTCTGATGCAATACTGAAATCATATCACTCATGCTCCCCCTGGAACCATGCCTCTGTCATCTACATATGATAAATCCTCTCCCCCTGGAACCATGCCGTTGTCATTTGTATATGATAAATCTCTCCCCCTTTGTCATCAATGCCAAAGGTATCTTTCCATCCGGGGTCTCTCCCCTTGACTGAACTGTCCTCTTATGGTGCTTCTTCATGTACATCTAAGACATATAAGATAAGCATCCAAAAATCATTCATTTTGGAGTAGAAATAACTCCAAGTCTTTGGTGAAGATATTCAAAGAATTTCCATGGAAGTAGTTTTTTAAATATGTTTTCCACTTGTTCTTTTATGCCAACATACTCAACTTTGATGTTCTTTTATGCAACATGTTCTCGTAGAAAGTGATACTTGATTGGAATGTTCTTCGTCTTGGAGTGAATCACTAGGGTTTTTGAGATACTAATGATGCTTTTATTATCATAATATATGGAATGGGCTCATCATACTCAAAGTTTGTTTCATCCAAAGAACATGTGTACAACATGTTGCTGCTGCAATATACTCTACCTCGGCTGTAGATAGAGATACTGATGATTATTTATTTCTTAGCCATGATACTAAACACTCACCCAAATAGAACGTTGCTCCACTGGTGCTTCGTCGGTCATCAATACAACCTGCCCAATGTACGTCTGTGTAGGAAATTAGTGATATATCCTTTCCTTTTGGATACCATATCCCAAAATCTTTTGTTCCTTTGAGATATTTGAAAATCCTCTTCACTGTTAATACATGTGATTCCTTTGGTGCTGCTTGAAATTGTGCCACCTATCCAACTGCTTGCATTATATCTGGTATGGATGTTGTCACATACAATAGGCTGCCAATCATTGACTTATATTTCCTTTGATCTGTAGACTTCGAATCATCATCTTTGCTCAACTTGCAACTGGTTTGCATGAGCGTGATAACTAGTTTGCAATCTTCCATTCTGAACCTCTTTAGAATTTCTCTGATATACTTGGTTTGAGAAACAAAAATTCCTCGGTTTCTTTGATGTATCTAAAGTCCCATAAATAAGGATAGTTCTCCAAGTAGAGACATTTCAAATTCTTTCTGTATATCTTTTACAAATTTCTGGCTTAACTTGTCATCATCACTACCAAAAATAATATCATCAACATAAACTTCAATTAATAAAATATTACCTTGACTTACCTTGATGTAGAGGTTGATGTCTGCACTTCCTTTTCTGAACCCTGCCTGCTGCAGATACTTATCCAGTCTAGAGTACCATGCTCTAGGATCCTGTTTTAGACCATACAAGGCCTTCTTTAATTTACACACGTAATATGTGTTCTCTGACAACTGAAATCTGATACCATGTTCAATGTAGACTCCTTCTTCAAGTTTCCCATTCAGAAAAGTTGATTTTATGTCCATTTGATATACTTTAACATTTTTGGAGCATGCATAAGATAAAAGCAAAAAGTTTGCTTCCATTTTGGCAACTAGGGAAAATGTCTCTTCAAATTCGATTCATTCAATATGAACATATCCTTTACATACCAATCTAGCTTTGTTCCTTGTAACCTGTCCATCTTCATTCAATTTATTTCTGAAAACCCATTTTGTGTTGATCACATTCTTATTTTTTGGTCTTGGAACCAATTCCCAAGTGTCATTTCTCTCTATTTGATCCAATTCTTCATCCATGGCCTTATTCAAAAATTCATCCTTTCTAGCTTCTTCAAAACAGTTTGGTTCAATTGTAGATAAGAGTGCTAGATGTGTTTGTTCTAGTGAATGGATTCTTCTTCTAGTCTCAACTCCTGCATCTTTGTTTTCGATAATCTAATCTAAAGGATGACTCTTTTGTACTCATTTATTGGGTGTCTTTGGATACACTTGCTGAATTTTCTCTTCTGCTTCTGTCAGATTCTCTTCATCTTCCTCTTCTACTTCATTTTCATCTTCTTATTCTTCTTCTAAGGGTTGTTTCATTGATTCATTTTCTTCCTTTGATTCTAGTCTGCCTATTTCATCAATTGTTATGTTGATTCTTTCCACAACTTTGTTCAATATTAGATTGTAACACTTGTATGATTTCCTTTTAATTCAGTAACCAACAAGTACTCCTTTGTCCATGCGAGAGTCAAACTTTCTTATTCCTCCATCTTCTCTTTTGATATAGAATTTGCTTCCAAAAACTATGAAGTGATTTACGTTTGCTGGTCTTCCTTTCCATAGTTCGTAACGAGTTTTGTCAGTGTTTTTCCTGAGCATTACCCTGTTTTGAATGTGAACTAATGTATGCACTGCGTGTGTCCCAAAAATATCTATCAATTTTGAATCCATTAGCATTGTTCGAGCCATTTCCTGTATTTTCATGTTCTTTCTTTCAACAACTCCATTATGTTGAGATGTCCTAGCAATGAAGGATTGCCTTTTTATTCCATGATTGTCGCAGTAGTCCATAAATTCCTTTGAGGTGAACTCTCCTCCATTATCATATCTCAAACATTTGATTCTTGAGTCCATTTCATTGTCAACCATTTCCTTATAGATCTTGAATTTTTCAAAAGCTTATGACTTATTCTTGAGAAACCAAACTGTAGTCATTCTTGTATAATCATCAACTAATACAATAAAGTATATCTCACCTTTCAAGCCCTTTGTTGTAGTTGGTCCAATTAGATCGGTATGCACAATTTCCAGTGGTCTTGTAATTGAATATTCCTTTGATTTGAACCTCGTCTTTGTTTTCTTTCCTTGTTAACAATGCTTGCATAAAGTGTTTGTTGGTTTCGTGATCTAGGGCATTTCTCTGACTACTTCTCTTTTGTTGACTTTGACAAGGTTATAAAAATGCATGTGACCCATTCTTCTATGCCATATCCAACTTTCATCTTCCTTTCCTAGACAACACTTTTCATTTCCAATTTCAATAAACACATATATGTTGCTTGAAGTTCTTGCAGCTATAACAATCAATCTCCCTGAACCTTCTTTTCTTATCTCACACTTTTGTGAATCAAAAGTCACTTTATGAGTTTGGTCACACATTTGAATCACACTTAGAAGATTATGTTTCATATCTTCTACTAGTAGAGCATTTTCTTCCTTTGCGTTCTTGTTCCCAATTCAGACTGTTCCTTTTCCAATGATTTTGGCTGAATCATCATTTTCGAAGGAGACTAATCCATCTCTTTCCTTTTGTAATGTAATAAACTTGTCTCTATCACCTGTCATGTGTTTTGAACACCCACTGTCAACATACCAACCACATTTCTTCTTCTTAGCTTGTAGAATGAGTATGCATTCTTAATTTCTATATTGATCTTTCTTTCTTATCTACGTCCTTTTCCGTGGTTCCTGTTTGTGACCATTGTTATTCTGTTGAGGTTCTTTAAGAGGGATTGTCATGCTTCACTCTTTGGCCACATGTCCAAAATTGTTACATTTGTAACATTCCACTTCATAGCTCAAAGATTCAAACCTGTTGTAATTTCTTCTCTGTGTTTCACTAGGCCTTCTTGAATAACCCCTTTGTGTATAGCTCTCAAAGTTTTTGTTGTTCCTGTTGTTAGATTTGCAATTCACAGCTTTATGTCCAAAATTATTACATGCATAACTTAAACCAAAAAATATAGTTTGATACATGGGATTTGAAGATCTTATGAAAGGAGGTGCTCTTATGAATCCTTCTTCTTCTTGAGGCCTATCTGTCTATTTTTTATTGTGAAATTTCAATCTTCTCGGTGGAGGAGTGTCCCTGTAATCTTCCTTGTATATCTTCTTATCCCCTTTGATTGTTTCTGCATAGCTTTTTGGATATGTTTCTTTCTCTATTGTTTTGGAGCTTGATCCCTTTTCTGTCTCATTGTATCCAAGTCTGGTCTTGTCAAAATGAGAATTTTGACTAATCATAATGTCATCCAAAACTTTTGAGCTATTTTGCATATTTTTCTTTTGAATATCCTTTCTTAGTGTGACAATCTCTACTTCCAAGTTTCCAATGATCCTGTCCTTTTATTCTAGCTATTCTTTGAGTGCTTCTTCAATTCTTTTATCTTATTCTATTTGAACCTTCAATTTTGTGATCATTTGTTCTAGTTCTTAAGTGTCTTCTTTCTTGTCTAGTTCTACTTGTAGTTTCTTGTTTTTCTTATTTTCTCTTCTGATAACTTCTATGGTACACATTAATTCTTCTCGAAAGTCAATTGCTGCCTCTTCAATTTCTTCTTCGACTTCTTCTTCGACTTCTTCATATTCTTCTTTGGCTTTTTCATATTCTTCTTCGAAGTCTTCTTCATCAGATTCTTCTACTTCCATGAATAGAACTCTTCCTGTCTCACGATCACTGACTTCATCTTCATCTGATGATGAGATGTCTTCTTTGGTGCATAAGATTTTCTTGAAAAAATTCTTTGTAGTTATTTTGCCTTTATATGTTTGTTTTCCTTTCGAGTAACCTTCATCATTTCTCTTTTTCTTATGAGGACATTTTGTTGTTGGGAAAAACACCCTATGGACTAGCAAACTAGGGTCAGACTTGCATGCATATTTTGACCGAAAAGAAACTACTTTTTTACCTACAACCCAAGATTACAACCCCTCTTTCACAGTGAATGCATGGAAAAGAACCACTAACCTTATTACCGACGTTTGATGTAGATCCTTCGTTGCTCTTCGATTACTTGTTTGCATTGCTCCTTCCACAAATGACCTGCAATCAAGACAAACAACAACTATGCATGCATGCTACTTCTCTACTCAAGGGTTAGAAATCAAGCATAAATTAACCAAACCATAGACAATTCATGCATTGGGACGGAAAAAGTATTCTTTTTATTACTGAAAGTGAATCAACTTACAAACAAAGCTGAGACCAGACACCACTCCTTGAACCTGATCCAGGCTCCTCTTCTTCTGTCCTTCAACTGCTTTGCGTTAAATCTCCTTTGGCATGAGGAAAGGCTAAAGGGTTGGGACAATGGATTACATAAATGGGCAGAGTTTCTTCAATATATTTTTTCCTCCTCCAAATGGTACCCCTACCCCTTCTTTTATAGGCTAGAAGGAGCTAGGGTTTTGGACAAACCCTCGGCCATGCATGGCCAGGAGTTTTAGTTAACTGACCCATAGATTTTTGTTCCGTTGGAAACTTTTCTTTTTTCATGCTTTGTTAGGTACACACAAGTTGTAGTGAGCCAGCCAGCGTGCACATGCATGCAGTAATGAGTTAGGGCGCGTGGGCCTTGACACAAGAGGATTTCCAAAGAGTTGTTCAGCAGATGTTTTGGCAATGAAGGGATTTGAGTTGGCCTGATGCCAGGTAAGAATGTGTGGTTCAATTTAGGGTTATAACACATTTGTTAGCAAAATGACCAATACCATCACAATTAAAACAAATTAAAGGAAGCTTACCTCTATACCTACGTCGGTTCCCTTGTTCAATCTTTTGATGAAGTTGGCCACTTCATAATCTTCTGAGACGTCACTATTGCTACTATATTCTTCTTGTTTCTTTTTCTTTTGCTTTGATCTTTTGGATGCTTTGAAGGATGCTTCTTTTACATATGGATTTTCCTGTTCATTTCTCATTTGATATGTTGTGAATATTCCATGTAGTTAATCCATTCTTATTGAGTTTAGATCCGATATTTCTTCTAGTGTTGGTATCTTAGGGTTAAATCTCATAGGAAGAGATCTTAGTACCTCTTGAACAATTACAGATTCTTCGATTTCTTCTCCCAATCCTATGATTTCATTCATTGTTTCATCGTCTCGTAAGAAGTAGGTTGCAATATTCTCATCTTCCTTCATTTTTAGTTGTTCGAACTGACCCATGTAAGTTTCAAGATTTTCTCCTTTGACTTTTGTATCTCCTTCATAAATATTTTGAAGCTTGTCCCAAATCTCTTTAGCGGATTTACAATGTACAACTTTGGTGAATATTGTTTCACTAAGACTATTCAGAAGTCCATTTGTGGCTTTGAAATTATTCTGATCAAGTTTCATTGCTTTGTCATTTGTTGCTGGAATTGTTGGTGCTATGTATCCATCTACAATTGATTTCCAAATTTAAAATCCATGTGCCTGTATATATGTCTTCATCCTTATGCTCCAAAAAACATACCTTTTTTCCATTAAACTGTGGTATTCCATTTTTATACAAGTTGTTTCTCTCCATGATCTACCTTTCAGTGGTTAAACTTCTTTTTGAAGGAACCTACTCTGATATCAATTGTTGGATTACTGAGAGGGGGGGGTGAATCAGTAATAGAGAAATTTAATCATTTTTAACCAAATAATCCAAGTGTTATGTCAATGTAGAATTATCATCCAATAATGCGCAATGAGAAAATGAACAATCATACACATACACAGTACACCAGTGTTTTATGTGGAAACCCAAAGAGGGAGAAAACCACAGAATGTTTTTTCTTATGTCTTGAAGAATTACATTCATTGGAAGCACCAACTTCCTTTGTTTTCTAGCTGCAACTGGAAGGAGGCTCCAACCCCCTATTTTATCAGTCTATAACCTAAAGGAATCTCCAACTCCCCAATTCTTTGGCTACAACCAGAAGAAGGCTACAACCCCCTATGTTCTCCAGCTACAACTGGAAGGTGGCTACAACCACCTGTCCTTGCCTCATCCAACCACCTTGAAGTAGAAGTAGAATGATGGAACCACTATCACACTATCAATGTGAGATATACCAATGTAAGCCTATACCAATAAATTTGAACAATGCATCAACCATGCATCAACCTGTACCTCAACCTGTAATCAACCTGTACCATAAACAAGTGCATCAACCATGCACCATCCTGTACCAAACAACTTGTAATCAACATGTACCATGAAAAAGTGCATCCAACCATGTACCATGTATGTACCAATCATGTGTCAACTACTCATCAATATGTACCAACATCAACAACTATACACCTCATGTATGTGCCAACTCATCAACTACTTGTTTCAACCATGTACTCAACATGTACCTCAACCAAAAGCCCTCATCAATTTCATCATCCAAATCTGATTTGTAGATCTGTAATATACCTAGTGTATAGGATCACATTCTTTCAAAACTTCCGTAACTTTAACAACAATAGACTAGCATTTTCATCAAACTTTTATTTAGTCTCACATGCCTAATTTTGGATTAGTCAACAACCCTAAATCGAAGTAATCATAACTTTTTACCTGTAATGTTTAAATATTTGAAAATGATACACAATGTTCTTCAGTGTGTTTTATGCAATTCCTTCAGGTTTCACTACTTGGAACCCCTCAGAAAATGAGTTATAGAAAAAATGGCATACCTTGCAAAATTATGACTTATTCTAGAGAGCGACCTTGTAGAGCGTGCCCCACATGAAATATTTGTTGAATTGATCTAAAATTATTACAAATAACACTAAATACTATACTCTAACCAACACATTTGGTCTCAATGAATTTGGATATGTTATGAATAAGTTATGATGTTTTTACCCAAAACACTTGATTTTTACTAGTTTCAGGACTAGCCACAACCCTATTTTCCACGGAGTGTAACTCCCAAAATACAAAGACCCACAAGATGAATTTTTTACCACAGATACTTGGATATTTTTTCTCAATGGAATAGAAATTTCACGGTCTAAATGATTATATAAAAAAATTTATAGCGAAAATGGTGAGATGGCTTCTAAATAATATACCTTAGAAAGCACCATCAAAAGAATTTATCCTTCCTTGCATTTCGGCCTTATTTTCTTGACCTTCCCTTAGAAATTCGGCTTAGATATCCTTGTTTACCTCAAAAACCTATAGATATTCAATATTCTCATGTTTGATTAAATGAGAGAGCCTTGCCTCTTATTTATATTCTCCAAGTAGCTTCCTTAAAAACATCTTCTAGGTCACTTTGCTCACTTTCCTTATTTTAGGGTTAACCCACTTCTAATTTCTCCATTGAACTTATTATTTAAATAATTTATTTTGTATTCACTTTGAATTATATTAGACTCACCACTTCACTTTATTATTTACCTTCTAAAAGCTCTTAAACCACTTTGACTACTTTGATCTTTTGGGTCTTCAAGCCAACATATGAGGGTCCTCCAACTTCGTAAGGCCATAACTCTCAAACTGTGAGGAGTTGTGTGATGTTACACATACCACCAGAAATGGAATGAAATGTACTATCCATATATAATAGTATTACCTTCAAATATATCAAAAATCATATCGTTATCCATCAAACAAACTTGGGTCCATTACCCAAACCTGGGTTCTCCAACTTCACATGGTCATAACTCTCTAACCGTGAGGAGTTATGTGGAATTCCACATACAAAAAGAAATGGAATGACAAGCACTATCCATCTAGGATAGTTTCCCTGACAAATTCACTATACTTCATCTCATTATTCCACAATTAAGAATGGTTTCTCTTACTTCGCAAAGCATCTTCCCATGAGGGCTTTCACCATAAGGGGACCACTTTGGAGTTCATCCATATTTACTTCTTATCAACCATGAAAAAACAATAATGAATCATATTTACATCAAACAATCTTGGGTCCATTACCCAAACCTTTGTGTTGTGGGGCTTTCTTCAAGGGTTGACATCAATGACAACCAACCTTAATCAACAAGTAACCAATCGAGGGAGTAAACTCTACGTAATAATCTCAACTTCCTAAGGTCATGACAAACCTAAAATTTTGATGAAAAGTGGACTCAAAAGTTTGTGCTCTTCTCAAAGGAGGCACGATTGTTGGAAACATAAGATAATATTTTTTTTGGCCCGTCTTGTTTTGTTTTTTCATAGTCAAATGAATGTTATGATACAGAGGAGGAAATGAGTGTCGTGAGTAAGAAAATAATTCCAACAGTGGAACATATCTATGTTGAATGCAAGGAGGTGCATGTAGGATATGGACACTCGGGGGAATGTTTCCTCTTGGGGTATAGGGTGTCAAGTTGAAAAGGATATAAACAAGTCTCTACTTGGCTGATGATGCAAATTGCTGAGGTGATAGGCTTATAATGTGAAAGTGAGAACCGACAATATGCTCAATATTGAAAGCAAGAGAATGATATGAAATTACAAATTAACTCCAAAGAATGTCCTTTTTTCGTAAATTTAGTCTACTTGGTTTGAAAAAGGGTGAAAATTTCACCAAATAGATGTCCTTTCAAATCCAATTTATGAGTGTGAAAGAGACAAGTTCACTTAGCAATGTTTTCACTTTTTGGGAGAGTCATAAAACAGCTTAAACATGACTCGTGGATGTTTTTATAAGCAACATATCATGGGGGAGGCCAAGGATCCTGTCTAGGACTTCTGTCGAAATTAAACAACTCACAGATAGATGACACAAGATTGGTAAAACCTAAAGCTTCCCAAGTCGAGGAGGATAAAATACTTGCATAGGTTACCTTATCTGCAATATATTGAAGAATGCCCCTTATTTGGAAGGGTGTAGAAGAAGGAATTCAAGGCTCTAACATATCAAAGGAAACTACCCTAGGACTTGGAGGGAGCGTACTTGAAGAGAGTGTAATTCTCCCTTGTGCAGAAGGTACATAACTAGAAATGATAAGGACATGGTCAAAAGACTCATCACCCCTATTGGAGCCGCCTTTTTCATTTGGTTCAAATCTATTTTAAAAGTCAACTGTCAGTTCTTAAGTTCTTTTCGCTTCGTGACATTCACCTACTGAAAATCTCAGTAGTCTCGACATGCGAAATAGCGGGGGATGTGATGTTTCATAAGTTATCACTTTTTATCGTTATGCGAAGGTTTTTGCATTTTGTACCTCGGAATATCGCTCTTCGGGAGTTACAAGTCACAAGATTTACAAACCCCGATGTGCGAGGTCGCAAAAAGTTTTAAAATCTTACCTCATGGGAAAGATAAGAGTGAGGCCATGTAAACCCCAGTCAAGTGTTGTCGGGATTTCGCGTCTCGGTGTTCACTCTCTCCTAAAAATTACCACTAAAACTCTGAAACACGAAGCCACAAAACTTTTACCTAAGTAACCCAGGTTAGAGTCAGGGTTGACTAGTTTTGACCATGATTGAGTTTCCAAGATTTCGTGACTCGACATACTTTCCTCCCGGAAACTATACCTTCGAAGTCCCAAGCCACGAAGTCGCGATATAAATTAAAGCATAATTAATTAAAACACTTAACCCTATTTACATCCTGGCTTAATTAAATCTAATCATTGCAACCTCAGGTTTAGAAGCTCGAAAGGTTAGAGTTAAAAGTCCTGATACAGCGAACGTCGAAATATTGATTTAAATCCTGATTAAGGAAGCCAAGCCAACATAATCAATGTTTAATGCTAATGATAATAATGCACAATTTACGAGGTAATTTCAAATGTTCCTTGCGCCAGCTTGTACCCTGAACCGTCAAATTTTATGGCATTAATTGGAAATAAGGTGAAACGACAAAGTAAGGATATGGTTTTTATTGCCAAAATCTCTATCTAAATATGATTGGACCATTATGTTCGTAAGGACATCGATATGTTAAATGGTCAAAGATATATATCTGTTGCTTCCTATTTTATTCATAAAGTTCATTTCTATCCCACACAAGAGAAGTTTTCCTCAGTAAGCTAACTTCTATATGTATACAAATTTTTATTGTAGAAGAGCTATGTTAAAATCTCTTGTCATGGCCCCGCGAAAAACATCCAAGGCAGGCGCTGAGGTTTTAGGACAAGGTTCTGATAATGTTTCAGACACTTCACCTCGAAGCGTTGATTCCGTATGAACCTGGTCATAAGTTTCAGAGGTTTTGCAATCAGAGTTGGTGAACTGTTTGGATGATTCCAATGACAATGAGACGGACGACATGACTACCAAATACAAGATCGTTGTTCAGGCGAAGATGCACAAAGTAGCGGCTAGGCCACGTCTTCTGCCTTACGATGACATGATCTGATGGGTGCTAGATCATGTAGACATCCTTACCAGAACCATCATCAGCGAGCAGAAGGTCACTGTTGGGACCTTTAGACCAGAAAGCTTACAGGTTATGTACAAATTGCCACCCACGTCGGACTTCACATACAATGCAGAGTTTCTAGAGGGTTTTAAACAGAATGAATGCAAGCAATACACAAAAAGTTTATCTGATTTGATCAAGGATTGGGTCTCACACCCAGTGAAGTTCAGGGAAGACAGCAATGGAATTTATTCCATATCCTCTTTGGAACCACAGTTCAAATACGTAGCGATGATGACCTGTAGATTGTACGGGAGGGAAGACACCACACATTTTTTCCTCCCATGGGTGCCTTTGATGTACTCAGTAGCAGAAGGCTCTTCTTTTGATTGGGCCAAAATGTTATCAGATAGTCTAACCAGTTGGATTACAGAATATCGGACACAGAAAGAAAGCGGGAAAGTTGCTTCATTTTTTATGTCCGCATACCTCATGGATGCAATATGTTCCATGATGCCTTTTCCCTTGATGAATTGGATCTGGGCTCCATCGGACACTGACCCAGTCCATATATACCATTCTAAGTTGTGGGAGGACAAGGCTTCAGATTTCATATATGAAATTTTCAACTGGGTTATGGTTCTGATGCATGTTGCCATCTTCGGTAATCCGCCACCCAGGATATCGGATAGCATCACGAAAAATTTAAGCAGAGTGGCCGACTGGTACGTGGAGAAAGATTTTTCATACATCAAGGTTTTTGGTGCTTCCGTCCCTCTGCATGCTTTACCCTTACTTATACCCGATAGGCTGGCTTGTCGTGAGATCGCCAGGCAAACCGTAATTGGCTGTATAAGTAAAGAATTGAAAGGGTTTTCAAAAAAGGTATGGCCACCTTTTCCTATTCATTTAAACACCTATTCATTATTAGACTTCAGGCATGCAAAGGCTAAGGCAGCAACCCTAGAATATATAAAGTTGGTTCACATCGAATTCAAGAAACATGATCCACACAGGATCGTGAGTAATCATTTGGCCAGCTGTGGCCTTAAAATATTTGAGCACAAGAATTCGCCTCATGATGATATTTTTCGAGGCGCAAAATCTTATGATGAGGTTTTAGCTCGAATACAAGCCCTGTCGCTCGAAGAGAGGGCCGATGTTTTCAAATTCCAAGAGCATAGGCGGAGTTGCCTTCCTCCAGTATTACGGGGTGAAAATCCAATGACCATGGAGGTGCAGAAAACAAAGGTCGAAGGCTCCAAAGATTCATCACCCGGCCAAGAAGAACAACAGGATAAAGAAGAGAAAGTTGGGGGCCCAAAACAGGAAGCCGAGGCTTCCATTCTTCCAAGCGAGCCAACTTCAGTCATTACTCCCAGGAAATCTTCTAAACAGGTCGGCGATCCCATCGCCTCCATTACCCCCCTATAGTCTGCAAAGGAGATCCCGGATGCAGGTTGGATTTTGGGTGAAAATTTGACACCTATATTAGTAGAAGAGCTACCTCTGAATGAATTCTTCTTCGACAAAAAGAGAAAAGTGGTTGTGAGACAAGAACTCTACCAGGAGGCAGGTACTGTCTCTAAGAAATTTAAAATTTTAACTGATGGGAGGAATATGAAGAAAGACGAATTCGCGACACAAATAGCAGGAACATTGGGGGCTTTTGTCATGGCTAACCAATATTCATTCGCGACTCTAAAAGATCAGCTAAAATGAAAAAACCATTTGATCAAGATGCTAGAGGCTAAACTAGCTACAGTAGAGGCTGCTGCTAAAGATCAGGCCAGTGCAACTTTAGAGAAAGTAAGAATAGGAGATCAAAAAGAAATTGAGCGGCTTAAAGTCGATCTCAAATAGACAAAGTCGATGGTTCAGACGAGTCAGACTCAGATAAGCCAGCAGAGAGAATCGATAGACTAGCTTCGGGCCAAACTAGAATTCGCTGAAAGCTAGGTAATCGATATCGGGATATTTCAATCCCAAACAATAGAGATCAGAAAAAGGTTATCAGCGGCGCAGCAGGGTCTGGTTGTTAAAGTAGAGACAATTCAAAGCAGTTTCCAACTCATTGATCAGATGTCGAAAAACCTCTCTCATAGAGAAAGGGAAGCTGGAGCAGCTTGGGTGATGTTCCAGGAGTCTATTATAGCCACAACGAGAAGGGAAACAAGTAGTATTTATAGTTTTCCCATCGCAGAGTAGACAAGGGGTAATATCTTGTTGAAAGAATGGGAGCGAAATATATCCGAAGGCAAACAATAAGCTATGAAGCTAAGGAAATCCTGTAAAGAAATTTTTGGCTTGTTAAGTGAGATTTGGTTGGGATCCGATAGTGAAAGTGGCATGGAGGTACTGGGTCAGATCAATACAACTAAGTATATGCTAAATATCAAGGAAAATGAAGAAAGAGAATTAGCTGAAATATCACAAATAACTCAAACAGACATAGTGCAAATAGACCAATGGCTAATTAAACCAAGTATACTGTTATGCTCTATCAATGACAAAGATTAACAGGTGGAAGGAATGTTGTCGTTATTGATGAAAGACTGCTATATTTTTGAGGCAAATAATCAAGCAGAGCCATCTAAGTTGATATCATAGCTGATGGAGAAGTGTGTTATTTGCACAGACCATGCGAAGAGATAGGTTTCGAGTACCAAATGAGAATGGAGATAAAGAAATGAAACGTTTCGATTCCCTTGATTGTAATAAAAAAACTCTGGAACTATTGAGGTTCTAGCACATGAAAAATTGTATAAATATACTTTTTGAAGAAAGAGAAAAAGGCTGGACCTTTTTGATTAATTGTAATAGAGACTGTCTCTTTTCGAGAATTAATACAAAGCAATCCGGAGATTCCTAATTCCGTCACTACTATGTTATGAGTTTGTTCTCTCTGTTATTTCATATTCATTCTTATTTCACTTATATACATCTGATGAATGTTGCATTGAAATTTAGTAAAACTTCTACCGCATTGATTAATATATAGCTATCTATTGTTTACAGTTTTTCCTCTATATCGGCTACTAGAAGGTACAAGACCTATGAATTTTTAGGTTGTCATATTTTATGCTTCATCGGATCATTCTTATCTCATTTTCTTCTTCTGTTTACAGAGTGAAATTTTCCTTTGATAGGAGCCTTATTCTATAGACAACTTAATGTTTTTCCCATAATTCATACACCATTTATTTCAAATATAACGCAGTTACGAAAAAAGGCCTTTGGTTTGCATTTTTATTTTAATATTGATTTCTAAAGTTCTCTTTTATAAAATCAAATTGATACAGCATAAAAACTTTTGGATTTCTTTAAATTTTTTTGTTCCTCTATGACTGTCCCTGTTGTAAGACAACCCAATATTGAACCCGGTTTGACTGATCAAACCCACATCACTTTAAATCTCTTTGATACCATACTTAAAACGGCTAACACCCAGGTAGAACTTGAACGTTCATGGGATGCAATTGAAAGGGATATAAACATCCAGGAACAATTGGAAGCCAGATAGCGACAACCTAGAAATCAACCCTAGCTTCCTTTCCCGAATGTATACCCTCCTCCCTTTTTACATCTTACTAACTTTCGGATGCCTAGACACTGTAATTTTTAAAGCCTTAAGTACAGACTGTGGAACAACATCTTTTTGGCATTGTTGCCGAGGATGAAGTTACGAAACCTTTTCCTTGGGAAGAACGACATATCTTCAAGTTTCACCCTTTGATAGTGAACAAAGAGTGAGCGCTTTCTAAAGGATTTTTTTATTTTTCACTTGGAGACTCTACATATAAGTAAGTTGGCATTCGGTCGAAGGAATACCAGACAAAACCCAAAGAACAAGCAGACCACGCCTGTTTCAGATCCCGAAAAAATACTAAAATCTAGAGGTTCTCTTAAGCCGACTACTGCAGTCTATCAACTTAAACACCCGCAACCCAAGACCAAAGGTTCTTGTGAACCTTCAACTTCGCATAGTACACCTCCCAAAACCACTAATTCATTTTTATTCAGCTCTGTGGTTAAAAGTGAAATCCTTCCGAAAACCTCTATCGAGCACAAAGGAAAAAACCGGAAATAAATTTATCAGCAGTTGATATCCCACCGACTCTCCTTTTAGACTTCCTGACCTCACCAAGTCTCGAAGAGTATACTATATACTCAAATCTCACACCCATGGGATCCCCTGATTACATCTCCTGCAAGTCCGAAGAGCCAAGTCCCCGCGTCCCAGTTCACTCATCTTCGCTTTTCTCATCTCCCGAAGAATCTAAGGATCCATTTTTAGTTTTCCAGAACCTGCTATATAACACACCCTATCCCCATCAGGTAATACCAATGGCGGCCACCGAAGGAGGAGCGGGGGGCCAAGAACCTCCCCCGCGCCCCAGAGTTTTCACTAAAGTGGTTGTGAGATATGCACCTTTAGTTTTACCCGTGCCTCTTCATGACCTTCTTGAGAATTATATAAAAAAATTTACCAAAATTTACAGGGGAAGGGGACTTAACTGTGGCCGAACATATCAATTTCTTCGATCAGTTCACTGATATTCTAGGTCTAAAACACAAAGACGTTTATTCAAGATTATTTGTCCAAAATTTCGAAGGACAGGTAGGAACCTAGTTTCGAAGCTTACTCCCAGGGTCTATCCTATCTTACGATGCCTTAGAAGATGCCTTTCTTAGGCAATGGGGGGAGAGAAAAGACCACTTGTATTATTTAACCAAGTTCGGATATTTAAAGAAAAGGAAAAGGAATTCAGAAACAGTTATGGAATTTATCCAAAGATTTAATAAACTGTATAATAAGATCCCAGTCGAAGTCAAACCCTCCCAACTTGCAGCCAAAATGACTTTTGCATGAGCTTTCGAACCTGACTTCACCCTTCTCTTAAGAGAAAGGCGAGGGGCCACCTTAACCCAAATGCAGGATGATGTTGTAGAAATTGAGTCTAACATGATGGCCTCTGGTAAGTTGAAAGCTAGGATAGAAACGGGGAACAAAGAAACCAGACGTTTTAAGGAACAAGCGGGACCCTCAGGATCTAATAGATCTACAGACGACAAAATGGATGATATGGCTAGGGTAATTAAAGAATTGTCAAATAAGATCTCCAGAATGGAGCTAGACCAATCCAAGAATGATACTTTCGTTAAAATAAAATTCAGAAGAAACCCCAACCCTCAAAATCAACAAAGGCAGGTTAAAAATGAAGATCAGAAAATCCAAACCCCTTTAAAAAATGAAAATTTTATAGGAGGAAATGACCTAGAAGATTTTGAGGGACTTGAATAAGACGTGACAAATTTGGGCAATGATTGCATTCAACCCTATGTAACTAAAGAAGATTATGAGAGGTCGTTGAACACACCCCAGGCGTCAAATGAAGAAGACGATATAAACAACAATGACTTCGTTGTATGTCAAGAAATGTTTGATTCCATGACAGCTGGGGTCCAATCGAGGTATGACTTGAGGTCTAAAAACAAACCTACGTCGATTCCTCAACCAAAGAAAATTCTCCATAGAGGTGAAATATATGTGCCTTCCCTGAAAGAGACTGAAACATCCAACGACAAAACAAAGGAGGCAAACTCGTCGAACCTCAAAACGAAGGAAGTTGAGACCCAAACTAGGTAAATCAAGACAGTTGAGGTACCCTCACTGATAATAAATATCATGAGTAATAAGTCAACTCAGACAAATAAGTTAGAGAAGAAAGATATCGAGGTTTTGTCCAGGGAAACGGACAAAGGTGGCGGTGATTTTACTGTAGAAAATGAAATAAATAAGATCAAAATACTGATTCTGCTGGTTGAATTAGCAAAAAACCCCGCCTATAGAAAATAGATAACCAAGGTGATAGGTTGTTCGGATCAAGAAAGTCAATCAAACGAAATAAATTTGGAAGATGACAAGCCAAATATCAATTTCGGTACACATTTCTAGGGCGCCAGAGACACTGTTGCCCCTTTCTATATCACCTTAAATGTGCATGATCGACTGTTGCATAACTTCATGCTAGATTCTGGAGCTTCACATAATGTGATGCCCAAAGATATTATGGATAAAATAGGCCTCGAGATCACCTGACCTTATGGAGATCTCTACTCTTTTGATTCAAGAAGAGTCAAGTTCTTAGGTATGATAAAAGATTTAGTAGTCAACCTTGCACAGGTTCCAATCAAAAGTGTTCTGATGGATGTAGTCATTGTTGATATCCCCCCAAAGTATGGATTACATTTATCAAGGTCATGGGGAGCCAAACTTTGGGGATCCCTTCAAATGGACATGACTTATGCTACAATTCCTATATTTGGTGGGCAACTTACTAGGTTATACAGGGAAACGAGGTTAGCCTATACCATGAGCGATCCTCAGAACCCTAACAATTTTTCTATTTACATTGCTAATCAAGATCTAGGAAATTGTATTTTGTCTTTTGATGATGGTATAGATAGTTGTACAGAATAAAACTTCATAGATGAGAAAGATTCTGAAAATATGCATAGCACAGGGATCTGGAAAATGTTTTTTGACGGTGCTCTGTCATATGAAGGAGCCGATGCAGGAGTATTTTTTGTGGCACCTGAAAATAGGTTTGTCGTCCCTTTTTCTTACAGGCTTCAATGGGATATAGATTACACTAGTAATGTATGTGAATACGAAGCCTTAGTATTAGGATTGGAAGCTGCCAAGAAGTTGAACATAAAAAACCTGGAAGTATATGGAGACGCTGAGTTGATAGTCAAACAGGTGAATTGACAATACTAGGCCAAACACCCGAGATTGAGAGCATATAGAAATTGTGCCTAGGATCTAATGGAAAATTTCTTCTCGTCTGTAAATATCCACTTCATCCCATGCGCTGAAAATTTGCAGGTCGATTCGTTAGCCAAGGCAGCCTCGACGTTCGCTCCCCCCACTGATTTTAAATTAAAATACCATATAGAGGTAAGGCACAAAACATCCATCATGAACAACATACAACACTGGCAGGTTTTCGAGGATGACGAATAGATCAAGAAATTCCTAGAAGCAGTGGGAGACTTTTCTGAAACTCACATCGATCAAGAAAATCAAAATGATCACATGTGGATCATGCAGGAAGAAGAAGACCCTTAGGAGTTTCGAGAAAAAATTTCCAACCATTGCATGTTAGTTTTAAAAAATAATCAGATTTCAAAGGGACTAATCCCCCTGGAGAGACTTTTCAATCAAAATGACATGCCTTTAAAATCTACTTTTCAACCCCAACCAGAAGAGGTTGAATATTGTGATATAGGGACAAAAGAAGAACCCAGGATGGTGAAAATATCAAAGTATCTTCCTCCTGAGGTGAAAAATAAGTATAAATATTTGCTTGCATGATATAAAGATGTTTTCACCTGGTCTTACGAAGAGATTAGGACTTACGACACTACCGTGATCGAACACAAGATACCTCTGAAGCCTGGTATCAAACCCTTTAGGCAAAATCTTGGACAAATCAACCCTATCTTATTACCCGTATTCGAAAGAGAAGTCAAGAAGCTTTTAGACGCGAAAATAATAGTACCACTGAGATACTCCGATTGGGTGGAAAACCTAGTCTTGGTTAAAAAAAAGACTGGAGAGATTAGACTGTGTGTTGAATTCATAAATTTGAATAAATCCTCCCTAAAAGACAACTATCCTTTACCTAAAATGGATCATGTCTTAGAAAAGGTAGTGGAGCAAATAGTATGTCCATGATCGATGATTTCTCTGGGTACAATCAAATTGTTGTAAACAAACAAGATAAAGAAAAAACAGCTTTCACTACACCCTGGGGTACATTCATGTATGATAAAATGCCTTTGGGTCTAATGAATGCAGGTGCCACTTTCCAGCGTGCTATGGATATCGCTTTCGTCAGCGAAAGAGACAAGTTTGTAGTTATCTACCTCGATGATCTAACCATTTTTTCTAAGTCTGACGAAGATCATTTAATACATCTCAAACAGACTTTCGAAAAATGTTGCAGGTTCGGTCTGTCTTTAAACCCTAAAAAGTCTCACTTCTCCATGCGAAAAGGTAAACTCCTGGGCCATATTGTGTCCCAAGATGGAATTAAAATTGATCCCAGCAGGGTTCAAGCTATAGACACAATAAATATTCCTAGAAATGTAAAGGAAATCCAGTCATTTTTGGGAAAGATAAACTTTTGGAGAAGGTTTATCCCAAACTTCACTGAAATTGTGAAATTAATCACAGGTATGTTAAAGAAAAACAATGAGGTAAAATGGACAGCAGAGGCCAAATAATCATTTTCACGTATTAAGAGGGTTATAAGCGAGGCACCTGTACTGGCAAGCCCCGACTATCTAAAGGATTTTCTCTTTTTCAAACAACCGATATCCTTTTTCAGAAAAAGTCTCAGAGACACAGAACTAAAATATGATATAATGGAAAAACAAGCATATGCTATGGTAAAGGCATTAAAGGCTTTTAGGACTTATGTATTGCATTCCAAGATAATTGCGTATGTACCTACTAGCTCTGTAAAAGGCATTTTAGTGCAGCCTGACAGTGATGGAAGAAGGGGACGGTGGCTAGAAAAAATTCAAGAATTTGATCTAGAAATAAAGCCGACGAAGCTGGTAAAAGGTCAAGGTTTGGCTAAACTCTTAGCTGAATCCAATTTCAGAGCCCTCGGCATAAATAACATACATGGATGTGGAGAAGATGAAGATATGAACGAGCTCTACGAGCAAACAAGTGAAGTCAGAATCGAAGAGAAGTTTACATCCTTTGACTGGTACAAAAACATAGTATCCTACCTACTGACTTTGAAGTGCCCAAGTGATTTATCTTCATCCAAATCCAGAACGCTAAAACTACATGCGGTCAAATACTGTATATCTGAGGGTAAATTGTTTTGGAAGGACCCACTTGGCTTCCTGTTGGTTTATTTGGTTGAATCTGAAACATAGGAGGTCATAAGCGAATTCCATGAAGGAGTGTGTGGGGGAGTTGGGACATCACTCTTGGAGAGCGACAACTTACAAAATCCTGAGAGCAGGGTATTATTGGCCTAAACGTTTCTCAGATGTAAATGCCAAAGTTAGGGCTTGTGACCCTTGCCAACTATTCGCAGGCAAGCATAAACTCCCAGCATTACCTTTAGTCCCAGTCAAAACAGAGGCTCCTTTTCAGCAGTGGGGACTGGATTTTATAGGCAAAATTAACCCCCATTCCAGTGCTCAACACAAATGGATCCTAACCGCCACAGATTACTTTACTAAATGGGTAGAGGCTATTCCTACCAAGAGGGCTACAGATTCGGTAGTAATAGATTTCCTAGAAGAAAATATTTTATCTAGATTTGGCTTCCCCCAAAAGACAGTAACAGATAATGCTCAGACTTTTAAATCTATGGCTATGATCAGTTTTTGCCAAAAATACAACATTGTACTCGGCCATTCTACAGCATATTATCCCCAAGGAAATGGACTGGTCGAGTCTTTGAACAAGAGTCTGATCAACATAATTAAGAAAGTGTTGAACGAGAATAAGAGATCCCGGCATATACATTTAAAATACGCACTATGGGAAAATCGGATTGGCACAAAAAAATCCATCGGCATTTCTCCTTTCCAGATGGTATACGGGACTGACGTGGTATTACCTATAAAATTGGCACTTCCCGTATTAAAACTATGACAAGATGAGAAATAAGAAACAAACCACACCACAAGGAGAATAAATCAGTTGATCGAATTACAACAGCACAGGGTCGAGGTGGATGAAATATTGCAAAAATATCAGGACGACATGAAAACGTTATTTGACCGTAATACAAAAGACAGAGAGTTTCTTCCAGGTGATTTGGTCTTAAGATGGGATGCTAGGAAGGAAGATTCATCGAAACACGGTAAATTCGATCATATTTGGTATGGACCTTTTAGAGTCGTAACTTCCGAAGGAAAAAAATCATTTTTATTAGAAAATCTGGATGGTAAAATATTCAACGCCCCTGTCAATGGGCGTTATCTAAAACACTACATGAAAAAATTAGTTCTCCAAGGTTTTTCATTGTATATACCGGCTTGTATTTGATTTCTATTTCTTCAGGTAAGTTTTCAATTTTTATTAATTAGGACAATATAAATAGAGATACGCAGTTTTCAAATACATTTAACTCTTTTAAAGGACATTCTTTGTGTTTACAGGATCTTGGTTTGCAAACTAAACAAACGAAGGGAGAAAACAGAAGGTCATGTATCAGAGATTTGCATTCGCCGAAAACAGGTGACAGAAAAGGTTTTCAGTTATTTTAAAAGTGGTAAGGTAAAGGTATGAACTCCTGAGAATTTTGTTCCTTAAGAAAGCAAAGATCTCCAAAACATCAATAAAGGTCCCAGAAATCTAATGTTTTTACTCAATTTGATTATTAAAGAGTAAAGTCACTTTCTCTGTATCCTAAGAATTTTAATTTAAAACATAGACAGGTGGTAGTTAAAACAAACAAAAAATGAAGCATCTATGGGGAAGGGTTTTCAAAGAAGCGATTTTAATTTTTGACCCCTACTCCTCAGCATACAAACATCTATCTATCACCTTTCTTTCGGTCTTCAGATCTGTCTTCTTAAAAATCCAAGTGTCTTTTCAGATTTATATACGTAGGGAGAAGAGATTATGTTTAAACTTTGAAAGTTGTAAGTGTTTTTTGGAAAGAAGGCTGGTCTTCACAACTCCTCGGTCTCTTACTAAACTTGTTATGTGTAGGAGGATCCTGACGCTTCTAGGTCTTTCAACAGTTTCGAAGGGTTAAGGCTTACTCGAAGGAAAACCCACAGAAAAATGTTTTCCCTTTTTCTCCCTGCAGGCCAAGGTGTGGTGAAAGTCAGAGGAAGGTTGGCATCGAGTAATCAAAGTAAGTTGACAGACCTACATTGCAAAATATTACACAGATATCACCCCTCATACAATCTAATTACCCCCGCTTCGTATTCTAAAAAGAAAATTATAAGACAGATGATGAAAGGAAAGTCATATCTAATTGTACATCTAGTCTAAAGAGACGATGAAAGGAAATTCAGAAATGATTTCCCTCGTCTCAGCATTTAAAATGCATAAATACATTTCGAAGTGGTGAAAGGAAATTCAGAAAAAAGGGGCAGATAACTTCACTGGGGTACTGAACAGGCCCGCTGGCAGTGAAGCAGTATCTGAGATATCTGTAAGGCTATAATACATGAATTTCACTCAGCTCTGGTAATCAACTTTATCGAGACTGGATCCACATCCTAAGCTTAGACGGGACTCCCGGATTAAAAAAATGCAATAAATTTCATTGGGTGTAAGCCAAAAACTGTAAGATCTATTGGATTTCCTAGAACTGTTTGATTTGTTTTAATGCAGACCTAAATTCAGTAAAGTGAGAGAGAAAGTTGTGAAAGGGACTGTAACTGAATGAGAAATATATTTGAGTATTGAAAATCCTTACAGTAGTGAAAGACAAAAATATTTTCTCCCCTCTGTGTATCTTTTCCCTAAAGCAAGTTTCACAGAGGTGAAACCGGTGACTCCATTTACCCAATACAGGAACGTGGTCTACCCAATACAGGTCCCTCTAAGCATTGTTCAGTTGCAGTGAACACTTTCTCCAGCTCTTCTCCTCATCCTTCAATCTCTGTGAATAGTTGGAAAGCCTCATCCTTTATAGGTCGGAGCCTCTTAGTCACTTCCATGACTTTTCTCTAAATGATGTGGACCTATTTTTGAGCAGTGTGTTGTTTTTGGGATCGCTTCATCCTTTCAACTGCTAACATGGGCTTCAAATGCGCCTGTACTATTTCTTCTTTCTTATTTTCCTCTTGGAGCTGTGACTCCAGTGCCTTCAATTCAAGATCCTCGGTGAGTCACTCATAAGTCTAGGTACTGCGATCACTTATTTGTTTACATTCCATGGTGAGGGCCTTGATACTTTCAACTGCACTTCGAGCAATTGCTTCTCTTTGATCTCGTACATCCAGTGGAGTGTTGGGCACTATTATGAGCTCTAAGTATGCTATTCTTTGTTGTAGCTGCTTGATAGATTCTGCGAGTTGTGCTACTTGATGCTCCAATCAGTATTTTGTCTTTGGCTCTAATCCTATCAGAGAGCGAAGTGCTCTGCTGACTACTTCTTTGACTCTGAGCTTCTCTGCGAGCAACTTCTCTTTCTATGATTTCTCCTCTTCAAAATTTGTCTAGAGAGAAACCTTCTCTTGTTGCGCAACTCCACGTTTCTCTGTGAATACTTCTTACACTTGCTTTAGGGCCTTTGTGTCCTATTGAGTTTCTTCCTTTGCACGCCAAAGGTGAGCTTCGATCGCATCATCTAATCTACGGATTTGGGGAGGCTCATCTCCCAACTCTTGTTCTTTTGAAGGCATGGGCATAGTGGACACTGTGTGACTGGACTGAAGGGCTTGTTGTACCCCTCTGGGTTCAACCTCGATTTTGTCATACATCTCCTCCTGCTTGGCTTCATGCCTCTGTAAGATGTCCTACGAGGTGTTGTTTACAGCTATGATGATGAATTCAAATTCACATACAATGAGCACAGTATGCATCTTAGTCAAGGTGGGTCTGGATTTCTTTTGGGAATTGTTTTTCATGGGAGAAACCTTCCTTTTATTCAAGGGATCAACCTTACCAACTGGATCCCTAGGACGTGTTGCTTCGCCTTTCTTCTACTGATCTTATTTTCCATTTGTTTCCTCTACTTCGTCATCACCTCCTCAGCCAGGTGATACTGAAGTGGTTTCTTCTGACGTGCTACTCAAGTCTTGGACTTCTTCAGTCTTATTCCTTATGTTGGTTTCGGGTGTGTCATGTTCTTTGTGAGTGGCCTCCGAGCTGTCAAGTTCGCGATTAGACATCTCTGAAAGGTTAGCAGGGATAAGGAGGTATGTTGACGAGTCCTTAGTTATCTCCTCAAGGTCCTCCTCTGTGAGCTTATAGTATGACTGAAGCTCCTCTTTATGCTCGTATGCTCACACAGTGATGTATATAAAGTGTTGATCTGCGTGGAACTTCATGAGAGGTATGAACCGGTACAAGGTGTTTGGTGTCATGCGAGGTTCTGCTTCAATATCCCTCTTCAGTTGGAGATAATAGGTATGGAATACTACATTTGATCGCCATTGTTTTCCCATGTCGCTCGAGTACCAAAGCGTGGTGAAATTCGTAGTAAGTGGCTCGAACGACTCAATGTCCGAGATGGTTGCACCTTCCGGCATTTCCCAAGTGGTAAATGCGATGAGGATTAGGAGCCAGCTAAAGTGAAACTCATAGCCCTGATATTGAGCTTTGTGGCAGTCTAATTCCAGTTGGTTGACCAAGTACTTTGTCCAGTTCATCTGGAGTCCTTCTACACATTTCCCGGCGAGGTAAACAACGAATCCTGTGACCTGTGCAGGTCTATTTTTCTCACAATCTTTTATGCGATCAGCTGGTAGGCTAGGCGCACTGTACCATTCTGGATGGAAGCTACCATGTATCCTTGCATCCCCTTTTCTACATCGCCATATGTGTCTTTGATTCTCTATGCCAATGCGTGATTTGTAGCCTTTCCTGGGTAGAAGTCCTGTAGGTCGGGTCCTTGCATGCTCAATCCGATGATCCTATGGATCAACTTCATATCGACTATGATGCGTCAGTTTATCCTTAGGTAGCCTCCATGGTAACATGAGAGAAAGAGCTTAATGCACATGTTAACCTCCTGGTGCCTTCCAAAATGTGGGATCTTCATTACATTCAAGAGGGTGGACTACGCGAGGTTCATAGTCCATGGTTGGGGGATTATTTTTGAGTTCTTCCCCTTTGTCCTAGTCAAGCATTTGTACAGGGTGAGAATACTATGGTTCTTGCAATCTCCTAGGTTGAAGTTTTTGAACTTCAACATCACGATCTCATCATGTTGCATTCTAACTACACGTATCCCCTTAGGGAGGTACACAGTAACTATGGTGTAATCAAAGTCCCTCGAGATACTGTCACGACTCACCGCACTAGCTAGAGGCAGGATGTAGTCGGGTAAGATGGTCGGAATTAACTTTGCGTTCACTAGGTCATCTTTGTGCTTGGTTATCTTCTCTTTTGTCGGTTGGGATGGTCTAGATCCACGAGCAGTCGACGAAGAGGATTACACTCCTCCGGTTGATGACGCTTGAATACCTACAGACATTACTTTCTTGGCCATGATATCAATGAGAAATTCTTCAACAAATTTCTCTATGGTGATGAGCTCGTTCAGCATGCACGCTTAGATAGGCTAACTCGGGTGGATGATTGAGTGCGCAATGCAATAGAACAGGTGTCGATCTCAATAAACACAACACGGTAGCAATGAGTTGGCTTGGATACAATTCACAAAAGTGTTCTTGGTGCAACAGTCGACAAACTAAGTAGACACCATGTAACGGATCTCTCCAATGGATGAGAGGTCTTCATCATTCTGATTCTATCCATTGCGGCGTAGTCCCAATGGTCTGATGGAAATATTTCGAGCCATTATTGTTGTTCTAACCATTCGGTTCGTCGGGCTAACGATTATAATTATTTCAATGTCTATATCTCTTTTCCATGGTGAAGTGCCATGTTGCGTTGTTCTGATATCCTGGCAAAGTTCTAGTCTTGCAAACCTTCCATCTATGAATTCCCTTCTACAACCTTTTGTAACTTTTCTATCTTTTCTCTCTTCTTACTAAGCTTTCTAGCCTTCTTCCCAGTGATCTTCGTCTTAGTATTCTTCTTTCCATTCTGATTCTTATCTCCTTTTGGCATAGAAAATTCGCGCTATTGAGATTATTTTATAGGGTCGGAGAGTAATATGTCCTCTCTATCTGGGTTGGGTGCTTCAGTCTTATGTGAGTCTTCTTATGTTCTTTTAACTTCGACATCCAAGTTTCTGGTTCTAGGTAGCTTTGATCTGTTCTCTTGTACTTCAATCAAGTGTGTTATCATCCTAGTCATGAAATATTTTAGTTCTTTCTTATTCTTCTATAATACTTCCTCTTCTTTTCTTTTGTCCTAATCCTTTTCAATCCAAGTTTTTCCTAGTAATATAGAAAATGGGCACTGTTCTCAATAAATTTAACAATGTCAAAATATTCCTTTGTTGAAGTTCCATGAGCACTCATAGATATCTGGGTGAGTCTTCCACATAGGGTTATCAGCTTTCCTCTAAATAATCCTATTCCTCCCAATGAAGGAATCAGAGAAGGCTTTCCTAAAGTTTCCCAAGTTCTTTATTTCATGATATTCACCTGTGTTTCTTCATGCAGAACACAGTCAATTTCAAAGTCTCATATTCTTGCTTCTATGCATTATTTTTCTTTGAAGATATCTGATAGTTTGATATTTCTGTGATCATTCAGGGTTTCTTTCATTTGTAGCAATACATTCTTGGATTATTTCTGGGGTTCTACCATAGTCTTAGTTTCATGACCTTCCTCGGGGTTTTCTTGTCCCATATTCATTCTGTCAAGCTTAGCAATCATTCTAGGAAAATCTAGAACATCATGAACCATAGCTTTACAACAAAGACAACTAGGTCTTCCACCAGGGCATTCCTTAGCAAGATGTCACGATCTTCTGCAACTGTAACAAAGAGCTATCCCCTCTTTCTCTTAAATGATCCCCATCCTTTCCTATACTGCGCACTAGGATCATAGTAGCCAATCTGCAAAAAATTATTTCTAGGATCCTGCATCCATTTGTTAGTCCAAACATTCTTTCTATGCATAGGAATAACACATCTTTCACTATTTTTATCAGATCTATTCATATCAAACCTTCTTTCATCTAGTTGTGCCCTACTTTTCAAGCTAGGACAAAATTTCTCAAACATACCTAGATCCATACTTTTGAAACAAAAATTTCCACTTATCTTACCTTTTCAATCAAAACTTTTCACTGTTCTTACCTTTATCAAGCACAAAGATTTTAAGCCTTACCTCTTTTCTTTAGATATGATTTTTTTTCTTGGCACAGAGCTTTATAGGTCAAGCAGAATACTGGTCACTAGGGAAATAGATCTACGCATGGAGATTTCTCTTTTCTTTAGTTCCCAGCAATCACAGTTCCAGTCCCAGCAACAAAACCATTTGTTGGCATAGAGGAAGAACCAAAGTTCAACACTTACAACAACACACCAACAAAACCCTAACTACCGGCCCTTTTGGCAACACCTGGGAAGCAGATGAAGTCTCACCCGAGGTAGAGACAAGGGTGGTTGCAGGACTCCAGTGTCTGCAACCTTAGATGGGACACATATCTGTCATTGTAACACCTTAACAGATCACTTAGCAGTTATAATTATTTAGTATTTAACCATCAATTACTTCGCAGATAAAACAGATCAGCGCAGATAAACCCTAATAACATATTAGCACAGATAAACCCTAATAACATATCAGCGTAGTATTCATACATATTCAATAGATCCAAGAACTAAGCATACCTACATAGATCAGATATGGAATTCATTCACATTATTCATCACTAAGATACCATATTATATTCTCCTAACCATATATCAGTGCACTAAGCATCTAACCACATAAACAAGAAAACAAGTATAAAGCACAAAGCAACCACGACACAGGATATACGTGGTTCACCCCCACTCTGGGGCTACATCCACCAAATCTTTGTCTTCTTTATTAGCTTCTTTCAATCTTCCTACATGCACAAAACCTCAAATACAACTCCGCAGAGGACAGGAGATCTGTGCACCTCTCTATATCCTCCTTCTCTGAATGACAACAAAAATCCTTCCACCAACTCTTACAATCACTTGCACTTAGCTCTGCAAGTCTCACCCAGTATGAACAAAGCATTTACAATCACCAACTGCACTTAGCACAAGACCTCTCTTCGATCACCTAGATCGAATTACTTCAGTACCTAGCATCACATAGATTCACTCCTCCTTACATCACCTATACATCTATTTATACATTACAAAAAGGGCCTAAACATGGATAAACCCATGGGCTGACATCCCCATACCTGTTACATAAGCCCAAAACCCAAAAATCCCTAAAAAGGGGTCAAGATCCCGTGATCTCCACTTCAACTTGTGCTCCTCCTTCGACAGCCTATCGAAGTCCCAAAAGTAAGTCAAAAATGACCAAGGATCCTCAAAACTTGGTCAAGGGCCAACAACTAGTATTTATGGATCTAATAACCAAATTAAAAGATAAATAAATTGGGTAGAGATACTAAGGTTTTTAAATCATAGGAAATCCAATAGGTCACAAAAAATGACCAATTTTGCATAATCATGCATTAAGAGATATAGGACCAATTTTTCCCCATCTATCTATTACAAACTAATGATATCATGAAATGTAACTTCATGTTTTATTTTAGTTGGAAAGTACAAAGTTACTAACATGAAGAAAATTATTTTTCTCCTAGAAACACAAAGATCTTTTGTTTTAAGTACCTTTCTAAGCGTATATTGGCATAAAGGGGCTATATTTCATCTCCTGCATTGTAAGATCTATTAATGACACTTGTAATCCCTATGTTGTATCAATTTATCCCAAATTGACATCCATTTTTATACTAATGTCTCTATAATATCTCTCACGTGAAAGAAAGAGTGAATTAATGGGAGCACCTGTTATATTTGTTTTGGGTTACTCGCTCATCTCTTTTCTTAAGAACATAACAATTGGTATTGAGTAAAAAGTGGGAGTTTGCTACATGGGTCCATAAGGAAACAACACAATAGCAATCCAAATACAACAATTATAATCATGATATGGAAAGATAAAACTTCTATGTTCAATGTCTACTATGTATGCAGTGAAAGCCATGATGCTAATATTATACTCATTTTTTTTTCTCAGAGAGATGGCCTATCATTTGGAGTGCAAATGACACATTCAAGTTATGGTCATTTTTATGTGCAACCAATGGTTATAATGTAGTTAGAAAATTATACTTGATATGGATGCATGCCATATATTATGTGGGATTTTGAGGACTACACTAAACATTTCTACATTAGAACAAAGTCCAGTGGCCTTCAAACAAACATTGGCGCTTGATTATTTTTCATTTCTATATATATCCATTGTTGGATTTTTCAAAGACGTGCTACAATGGTTTGAAAAAATGGTAGGAAAATATTGTTTTCACTTGTGGAATTGTTGTTCCACTTATTTGTCTTGTGGTTTCCACTAAGAATTTCACTTTCTAAGACACCATATGGGTGTTGAACGAGATGACTATGAATATTTGACATTCTTACTAAATATCATGCTAAGGTGATGCAGTCAACAATAACAACTCTCTAAAATTCAATCCAAGTGAGACATTAGATTCCTCATGAACAATAGATATTATATGTAAACAATCACCAAGAACATCGACAAATTCTGAAGGCCTTCACCTTGATTTACTAAACTAGACTTCTTTTCAAGTCCCAAGTTATAAAAATAAAATAAAAAATGGAGGTCTCTCTCTCTTTCAAGTTATGAAAATCATGTGATACTAGCATGAATTAATATTTGTAGAGAGGGTGCATATTCAAGAAGAGGAGATTGTGTTAATCTATTAAATTGTGCCAATGATAAGAACACCAAAGTCTTTATGTCAAAATGAATTTTTAACTCCTTGGATCAATGATTATTTTTTACATTTGGGTTTATATAGACATTCTAATATTCGGTAGAATCTTAAAAGAGATGGGTGTTGTAAATCATTTGGTTCACATGCAATTGGAGGAACAAAAACTGAATTAGTGAAGAAGGTAGGTGGGAGGAATCTTACAATGTTTTGGACAATATGGTGTCCAAAGGATACAATACTAATGTTGTAACATTTAATACATTAATGGATGGTCTTTGCAAGATTTAATAAACATTGAGGAGGTCAGTAGGGTTCTTGATAAGGTGGTTAATCATGAATGTTATTCAGACTTTGTCACTTAACAAAATTATTATTCATTCTCTTCATAATGCAAGGAAGTTACTATAAGAATTTCAACTTTTGATGAGCTATCAAAGAGAATTTGTACTCTTGATATGACCCAACAGACATATATTTATTTTAAAAGAAATAATAATAATTGAGATAGTTTGTGCCCCTTCTAAAGGAGATAGCTTAAGGGGTTGATCATTCAATAGAAGGTTATCTCCCTTACTCTAATCACATATTTGATGTCTTATGTGGGTGCAAGAATTTTATGGATGTTTTGTTGTGACTTTGTTGAGAATTTCATCATAGATGATTTTAGGGGCTAAATTTCGCAAATGGGCTAAATTTTTATGTTTTTCCCCAAAAAGTGATTCATCAATTTCCATGTTTTTTCTAAAAATGATTCGCCCAAATTCCATAGAATAAAATTATTTTACCTTAAAAATCGCCAAACTTTTATAGAAACTATATAAAATCCTTAGAAATTTTAATATTTTTACAAAACTATTGCCAAACATTTTACATTTTGCATATTAAGGACTAGTAAGATTAGCCCATGTTTCTACATTTTAATATAAATTTCCATCCTTAAAATCATCCCTGCATTTCATATGGTTGTTACATATATATCGAATCTGTCCTTGACCGATAACACTTGTTGATTGGTGGTTTTGTCACATCTTATTTATCCATTTTCAAGTTCTATTTGTTGCTTAGACTCCATAGCCCAAGCACAAGTCACTAGGTCTTGCTTGGCTTCTCACGTTATATCTTAAAATACAAAGAGATTACCATTCTGCAGATATGGTTCCCACAAAACAATAACTAGCACCCAAAGAGAATTATTGAGCCTGCATATCAAGTTTGACTAGGTCAACCTTAATCACACCTTTTAATACAATAAAAGTATAAAGAATATGACTCTATCCATAATTACAATTAGTAATAATGATACACGATCCATGTCCACGTGTAGAGATAATAGTGTAATAAGTCCAATAGTGTTAGACTAACACTTATGTTAGACTACCCCGGTATTAGGGAATTCATGAGCTACGAATAATCATTTGATGGGTGACCATATGAATATGAAGGAATTTTCCTTAACATCTTGACAAGAACCTTAGACTACAACATCATTCTCAACCATGACTACATACACGTTATTCATGTCATCACCTCTATCTTTTTTTGGTGATGCATTCCCCCATGAGGCCTACATCATCACTATTGACCAACTTGGATTAGGTAAACACTACCTAGTTTCCCCTTCGTCTTATTATTCTAATGAACCATATTCACCTCTAAACAAGTCAATAGGTGAATTATATGTCAAAAACATCTACACTAAGCAACTTCTATCACTAGCCTTTCCTTCACCAACACCTTCCCTAGTGATAAATGATCTAAATTGGATCCATGAAAAATATTGGTTATCGATTCAAATGTTGTCAGGCTCAATACATGAATAATTCTAGCAGTAGAAGTAAGGATCATGACTATTAACAATGTAGGATATGGGGTTGATGGTATGAAGGACCCCATGCTATGTCAGCTAGTGTCTACACCCATGATCTAATATTGTATTCCCAATTTAAGTATGGATAAAAAGAAAAGGAAATTTAATACATACATACATACATACATACATACATACATACATACATACATACATACATACATACATACATACATACATACATA
>ML796428.1:126902-148849 GCA_009831015.1 Picea engelmannii
AGCAAACAGATTGCTTCCATTCTGGCAACTGGGGAAAATGTCTCTTCAAAGTTGATTCCTTCAATCTGTGCATATCCTTTACATACCAATCTAGCTTTGTTCCTTGTAACCTGTCCATCTTCATTCAATTTATTCCTGAAAACTCATTTTGTGTCGATGACATTCTTATTCTTTGGTCTTGGAACCAATTCTCAAGTGTCATTTTTATCTATTTGATCCAATTCTTCATCCATGGCCTTATTCCAAAATTCATCCTTGTTGGCTTCTTCAAAATAGTTTCGTTCAATTGTAGATAAGAATTCTAGGTGTGTTTGTTCTAGTGAATGGATTTTTCTTCTAGTCTCAACTCCTACATCTTTGTTTCCAATAATCTGATCTGAAGGATGATTCTTCTGTACTCATTTGTTAGATGTCTTTGGAGATACTTGTTGAACTTGCTCTTATGCTTATTTTGGATTCTCTTCATCTTCATCTTCATCTTCTACTTCTTTTTCATCTTAAAGTTGTTCCATTGATTTGTTTTCTTCTTCCTTTGATTCTGGTCTGCCTGTTTCATCAATTGTTACGTTGATGCTTTCCACAACTTTGTTTAATATTATATTGTAACACTTGTATGCTTTCCTTGTACTTGAGTAACCAACAAGTATTCCTTTGTCCACATGAGAGTCAAATTTTCCCATTCTTCCATCTTCTCTTTTGATGTAGCATTTGCTTCGAAAAACTCGGAAGTGCTTCACATTTGTTGGTCTTCCTTTCTGTAGCTCGTAGGGATTTTTATCAATGTTGTTTCTAAACATTACTCTGTTTTGAATGTGAACTGTTGTATGCACTACCTGTGTCCAAAAAAAATATGTCAACTTTGAATCCATTATCATTTTTTGATCCATTTCTTGTATTGTCATGTTCTTTCTTTCAACAACTCCATTATGTTGAGGTGTCCTAGAGATAGAGAATTTCCCTTTTATTCCATGATTGTTGCAGTAGTCCATAAATTACTTTGAGGTGAACTCTCCCCCATTATCCAATCTTAAGCATTTGATTCTTGAATCCATCTCATTTTCAACCATTTCCTTGTAGATCTTGAAGTTTTCAAAATCTTCTAACTTGTTCTTGAGAAAGCAAACTGTAGTCATTCTTGTATAATCATCAACTAATAACATAAAGTATCTCTCTCCTTTTAATCCTTTTGTTGTAGTTGGTCCAACTAGATTAGTATGCATAATTTCCAGTGGTTTTGTTGTTGACTTTTCCTTTGATTTGAACTTGGTCTTTGTTTTCTTTCCTTGTTGGCAATGCTTGCATAAAGTGTTGGTTGGTTTCGTGATCTGGGGAATTTCTCTAACTACTTCTATTTTGCTGACTCTGACAAGGTTATAAAAATGCATGTGACCCATTATTATGTGCCATAGCCAACTTTCATCTTCCTTTCCTAGATAACACTTTTCATTTCCAATTTTTCTTAACACATATATGTTGCTTGAAGTTCTTGCATTTGTAGCGACCAATTTCCCTGAACCTTATTTTCTTATATCACACTTTTGTGAATCGAAAGTAACTTTATGACCTTGGTCACACATATGACTCACATTTAAAAGATTATGTTTCATATCTTCTACTAGTAGAACATTTTCTACCTTTTCATTCTTGTTCCCAATTCGGACTGTGCCTTTTCCAATGATTTTGGATGAATCGTCATTTCTAAAGGAGATTGATCCATCTCTTTCCTTTCATAATGTAATAAACTTGTCTCTATCACCTGTCATGTGTTTTGAACATCCACTGTCAACATACCAACCACATTTCTTCTGTTTATCTTGTAGAGCGACTGTTCATTCTTCATTCCTATATTGATCTTGCTTTCTTATCCATGTCATTTTCTGAGGTTCTTGTTTGTGACTCTGTTGAGGTTCTTTAGGAGGGACTGTCATTCTGCAGTTTTTGGCCATGTGTCCAAAATCGTTACATTTGTAACATTCCACTTCAATGCTCAAAGATTCAAACCTGTTGTAACTTATTCTTTGTGTTTCACTAGGTCTTCTTGAATAACCCCTTTGTGTATGGCTCTCAAAGTTGTTATTGTTCTTGTTTCTAGCTCTGCAATTTACAGCGTTATGTCCAAAATTATTACATACATAAAATAAACCAAAAAATATAGTTTTCTACCTGGTAGTTGAAGATCTTATGAAAGGAGGTGCTCTTATGAATCCTTCTTCTTCTTTAGGCTTGTCTATATGTTGTTGATTCTGAAATCTGAATCTTCTTGGTGGAGGAGTGTCCCTGTAATCTTCCTTGTATATCTTTTTATCCCCTTTGATTGTTTCTGCAATGATTTTTGGATTTTTTTCTTGCTCTATTGTTTTGGAGCTTGATCCCTTTTCTGTCTGATTGTATCCAAGTCTGGACTTGTCAAGATTTTTTACTGTTGATAATGTCATCCAAAACTTTTGAGCTATTTCGCATATTTTTCTTTTGAATATACTTTCTTAGTGTGACAATATTTTCTTATAGGTTTCTAATGATCCTATCCTTTCATTCTAGTTGTTCTTTGAGTGCTTCTTCAATTCTTTTATCTTCTTCTATTTGAACCTTCAATTTTGTGATCATTTGTTCTAGTTCTTGAGTGTCTTTTTTCTTATCTAGTTCTGCTTGTAGTTTCTTGTTTTTCTTCTTTTCTCTTCTGATAACTTCTATGGCACTCATTAATTCTTCTCAGAAGTCAACTTCTACCTCTTCAATTTCTTCTTCATATGCTTCTTCATATTCTTCTTCGGAGTCTTCTTTATCAGAGTCTTATACTCCCATGAATAGAACTATTCATGTTTCACTGTCACTGACTTCATCTTCATATGATGATGAGATGTCTTCTTTGGTGCAAAATCCTTTCTTGAAAACTTTCTTTGTAGTTCTTTTATCTTTATATGTTTGTCTGCCTTTTAAGTAACCTTCATTATCTCTCTTTTTCTTATGAGGACATTTGTTAGCAAAATGACCAATACCATCACAATTAAAACAAATTAAAAGAAGCTTACCTCTATACATACTGTTGGTTCCCTTGTTCAATATTTTGAATAAGTTGGCTACTTCTTCATCATCTTTTGAGACGTCATTGTTGCTGCTATATTCTTCTTGTTCCTTTTTCTTTTTCTTTGATCTTTTGGATGCTTTAAAGGCTGCTTCTTTTACATCTAGATTTTCCTATTCAGTGCTCATCTCATATGCTGTGAATATTCCATGCTTATTGAGTTTAGATCTTATCTTTCTTCTAGTGTTGATATCTTAGTGTTGAATATCTTAGGAAGAGATATTAGTACCTTTTGAAAAAATACAGATTCTTCGATTTATTCTCCCAGACCTATCATTGCATTCACTATTTCATTGACTCGTAAGAAGTAGGCTGCGATATCTTCATCTTTGTAATGATCCCCCGGACCAACCTGAGGTCAAGGTACACCACTCCAGAGAAACCACTCATGCTCTAATGCTAGTCAGTAACATTCCCAGCCATCAGGCTGGGCCATGCTACTCTAGGGAACACTTTCATTCCCATACTACGGAACATACAGTAGCATACCTAGTAGTCAACTAAGGAATGCCACCTAAATTTACTCTTTAGACTGCATGCAACTAAAACATATACATACAACACACTCATGGAATATTTACATCTAAACATAAACAAACAATTACTTTCTGTGACATACAACCTTTATGTTAAAATAACTGTAATTACCGATATGCATCATTTACAGGAAATTACCCATAAGCACACAAGCAATCATAGTCACATATATGATAAAATTGTAACATAGGAATGTAAATAACAAAACAACATATCAATATATCATACAATTGGTACTTGTCTTAGAAATATTGTCACCAACTGCTTACAGACCGTCCACGAACCTCCCAGCCATAGACTGCATTGTTCATCACTCTCAACAGTGAATCACCCCTGAGTTGGGACTGAACTCCACCCAGGGTAAAGGGATTCCTATCAGGATAAGGCTCATGGACAGTAGGAAAGACTTTGTCTCAGGTGCTCACTCAACTAATATCCTACAGCCTCTCATTCCCCACATGCCTGTCCCACCCAAGGAAGTGTGCCCCTTCTCTGCTCAACAGTCTCTCGGCTGCCCCACTTCCCTCCAGGGCTTCAACAATAGGCCGGACCGGAAGTCTCAGAGTGTTATAGCTGTAGTTTAGCACCTACATAAATCAATCCCCAGTAATTCTCTCACTCAGAGAACTGCTCATGGGGCTGACAACCTGCTTCTTCAATCTAGATCCAAGCTAACCAAGTACACCAACCCAAAAGGGTGGGGAAACAGGCTTTGGAAAGGTGAAATGGTTGTCTCAAGGATAACAGAATGTATGAGGGAAATGGTTATGGAGTCATTGACTAGATAACTGAGTGTGTTTTAGAATCACTGTGAACTCCCCGTCAAAAGTGATGGTCCTCCCCCCCGTTCATAAGGTATCTGTTAGAAAAATCCCCCCATGATTTATGTTTCCCCACGATATGAATGCATGTCCCCAACTTGACACTTGTCATATCGGAAGTTACTTTTGTCTACTTGCCCCCAACTTTAGTACTTAGGATAAACTAATTATCCATACTTTATGTTTCATGAAATATTAATATAATATTCCCCTAACTTTTGGCCCTCCCTTTCCCTACTGGTGAAGTTCAGTCCCCCATATCTTTTATCGTGGTCGTTCTACGTGCAATGATGTATTTTATATTAATCACGAGTCATGTACAAAGTAGGCACATTAGCCCTTGACATCTAGGCATTCCATCCTAATACCAAAACATAAGCATTATGGCTTATAATACTGGCTCACCAGCCTATAATGCATATCATATACATAAAGGTTTGTTGACCTTAGTATTGCATGCACTTTAGTTATTTCACGCGGTATCCATTGTCCTCAAGGTTGCGTGCACCTTAGTAACTGTGTGCGGTATCTTACGAAGTGCATATTACACCATTTTACTGCGCAATTCATGCGCACACTATGCCACATGATGTGCATTATCAAATGAGGTCAAAACAACTCACCAACTTAAGTATATTTATATTACATTTAAAATTGGGTTTGGTCGAGGGATATTACAATCCCCTCCCCTTATTTATGCACTGTCCTCAGTGCACCATACACCCATATATATCAGATTTTTTTCAAAAATCTTCAAAAAGATGCGGTATTCTGTCTACATTGCATCTTCATGCTCCTAAGTAGCATCCTCAGGGCTGCTCTAGGTCCATTTAACCTTTACAAGCCCTATGGCTCAGCTCCAGAGTTGTTTGACTTTTCGGTCCAAAACGCGCACCGGATGCACTTGAAAAGCGCCTTCTTGCTCCACCTGAATCACATTCCAATCAATAACATGATTAGCATCAGGTATATATTTCTTTAGCAATGATACATGGAAGACATTATGACCAGACATAGATGTAGTCAATGCAATCATATACGCAACTGGACCAATCCTCTCTAGGGTTTCAAATGGTCCACAAAATCTGGTTGCTAACTTGGCACAACTTCCCAGCTTTAGGGGACTCCTGTTAGATTTCACTTTCAGGAAAACATGATCACCCACTTTGAATTCTCTATGGATTCTGTTTTTATCAGCATAAATTTTCTGTCTATCTTGGGCAGCTTTCAAATTCTGCTTAATTTTTAACATTTGGTCCTCCATCTCCTTGAGAAATTCTAGCTCGACTACTATTCTATCAGTTGGGTTATCCCATCTTACTAGAGTGTTGCACATTTTGTCATAAAGTGCTTCAAATGGGCTTATCTTCACTGACTCCCGATGCCCATTATTGTAAGTGAATTCTACCAAGTGTAGGTAGTCTTCCCATTTCGATGGTTTGTTCATCACATACATTCTCAACATATCCTCTATCACCCTGTTCACTCTTTCTGTCTGTCCATCAGACTCGGGATGATAAGTTGTACTAAAGTTCAGATTCATTCTAAATCCTTTGAATAATCCTTTCTAGAAATTTGAGGTGACTTTAGGGTCTCTTTCAGACACAATCGTTTTAGGAATTTCGTGCAATTGTGCCACTTCCTTCATGAAAATATCAGTGACATCTGTTGCCTTGTGAGTAGTTTTTAGTGGAATAAAATGGGCAGATTTTGTAATCTTTTCTACCACCACCATAATCGAATCATGCATCTTACATGTTCTAGGCAATCCCATAATAAAATCCATTGTCACCACTTCCCACTTCCATTCAGGAATGGGCAAAGGTTGCAGCAATCCCGTTGGGTGCCTATGTTCTTCTTTAACATTCTGGCATTCCATACATATTGCGATGTATCCTGCTATCTCTCTCTTCATACCTGGCCAAAAGTATTGGCTCTTGACCACTGCTATGGTTTTCTGATATCCAGGGTGCCCTGCATAAGGAACATTATGCATCTCATGAAAAATTATACGTTTCAAGTCCTGGACATTTGGTATGAAAATTCGGTTCTTGTGTAGCAGTATTCCATCTACTCCCAGCTTATAAATATCCATCTTTCAAAGTATCTTACCTTGTTGTAGCATTGCTACCAATTCTCTATACTGCAGATCTGTATTTGCAGCCTCCATAATTTTTCTTTTAACATCAGTCTAATACATTTTGATGGTTGTAAAACGTAGTTCATGCACCCTCCTATTGAGTGCATCAACCACTTTATATTCTTTCCCTTTGATATGCTTTATATCAAAGTTATATTTGCTTAGAAATTCTAACCATCTGCTTTTCCTAGCATTTAGATTTGGCTAATCAAATAAATATTGCAGGCCATTGTGGTCTGTTCTTAGCTCAAACCTCTTTCCCATGAGGTATTGTCTCCATTTCCTCGGGGCATGTACTATGGCTTCCAACTCCAAATCATGAGTGGCATAGTTTCTTTCATGCTCTTTCAAATTCCTTGATTCATAACATATCACGAATAAATTTTGACTGAGGACCCCACCCAATCCTTCATTACATGTATCTGTGCATACAATGAAATATTCATTTGGGTCTACAATCCTTAGTATTGGAGCACTTGTCAATAATTGTTTCAAATGTTGGAAAATCCTTTCACAGTCCGACGTCCACTGAAACTTCATACCCTTTGTTTGCAAGGAAGTGATTGGATGTGCTAACTTTGAGAATCCTCCAATGAATCTCCTGTAGTAACCTGCAAGGCCCATGAAAGATATGACCTCTGTCACATTCTTTGGTGTTGACCATTCTCTAATGGCTTCTACCTTCTTAGGGTCCACTGCTATCCCATCTTTTGAGATGATATGCCCCAAATAATGAATTTGTTTCTGATAAAATGAGCACTTGCTCAATTTGGAATACAACTGATGTTCCCTTAATACTTGCAACACCATCCTCAAATGATGTTCATGCTCTTCCTCTGACTTGGAATATATAAGAATGTCATCCAAAAAGACAATGAAAAACTTGTCCAAATACTCTCGGAAAACACCATTCATTAATCACATGAAAACAGATGGTGCATTTGACAACCCAAATGGTACCACTGTGAACTCATAATGACCATACCTTGTTCTGAAGGCGGTCTTGCTAATATCTTCTTCTTAATTCTTACCTGATGGTATCCTAATCTGAGGTCTATCTTTGAAAATATCCTTGAATCCTTCAATTGATCAAAGAGGTCATCAATCCTTGGTAGAGGATATTTGTTGTTAACAATCACTTTATTCAATTGTCTGAAGTCAATGCACAATCTTAATGTTCCGTCTTTCTTTTTCACAAAAAAGACTGGGGCACCCCAAGGTGATACACTTGGGTGTATATACCCCTTTTTCAGTAATTCTTCAAGATGCATTTGCAACTCCTTCAATTATGGTATACTCATTCTGTAAGGAGTCTTTGATACTGGCACTGCTCCAGGCATCAAATCTATAGAGAAATCAATGTCTCTCCTTGGGGGTAGTCCTGGTACTTCCTTGAATACATCTTCAAACTCTTTCAGGACTGCATAATCCTCCAAATTTGGCACCTTGTCTTTAGGTGTCTCCTCCATATGAGCTGCAAACATTTGACATCATTTTCTATAACATTTCTTCAGCTGCAATGCTGAAATTTCTCTAACGGTTACTCCCCTAGGAATTCCCTGCACTCTCCTTTGGTTCCCTTCTTCATCCAAGCAAGTGAATTCTTTGTTATGACAATCCAATAGAGCATGATGTGGGTTGAACCAATCCATCCCAATTAAACAGTCATAGGAACCTAAAGGTAAGATGTTCAAATCTACCCATGTATTCAGTCCATTCATGTCTATGAGGCAGGACTTAACCTTGTCATTAACTTTTCTTCTGGCTCCTGTAGCCAATTGCACCAACCAGGATTTCCCATGCTTGCTTCTTGGCAATTTCAAACTTTCCACCATCTTAGGGTCTATATAACTATTGCTAGCTCCTGAATCAATTAAAATAGCAAGGGTTTGGTTGTTGATCATACCTTCCACTTCAATCATGTGGGACTGATACTCTGCTTTCTTGTTTTCCAGTGCTGCATAAATCCTTGGCACATTTCTGTCCATGTCCTTTACTGTCTCAGCTCGTTGTACATTGTGAACAGCCCTACCTTTTTCGCCTCTGTGAGGAAAATCTCTGAACCTATGGTCTCCTTTACAACCCCAACATTGCATAGGTGGTTGTCTTGGCCATTGACTCCCTGTGTCAATCACTCTGGTTTCCTTATGCGTTTGTTGCCATTGTGGATTATTTCTTAAGAATGGTGGCTTAGCTCCCTTCTTCTTATGATCCATCTTGAATTTCTTATTGTCTTCCCAAGGCTTTTTGAAAGCTATCCTTGCTTTTAGATGGTCATATAAGCATTTATCTCTCCTTATGGTCTCTTTTAATGTCTTGGGATCATCATATTGTATTTTGTCACTGATGAATGATGGAAATCCAGTTAAATACCATTGAATCTTGACTGTCTCATCCTTAATGAAAGAGACATACTTCAGTAGTTCCAAAAACCTTCTCTCATATTCATCTATGGTCGTACTTCCAAGCTTGAGTTCAAAGAACTCTTTCATTTTCTTGTCATAGTATCTCTTGGTCAAGTACTTCTTCTCAAAATACTTCTTGAATTCTCTCCAAGTAAAACTTTTCTCTATAATGTGTTGTACCTGCACAAGTTGATCCCACCACATGGAGGTCTTTCCTTTGAGTTGATAGATAGCGATTCTACCTTCAGCATGAGAAGAATAATTATGCAATTGAAAATACTTCCTCATGCCTAACAACCATGTTTTGGCATCTTCATCCTTCTTGTGATCACCATCAAATGTAGAAGGCTTGATTTTGTTCATTTATCCTCATAGCTCATCCACCCCAGATATCTTATACCTTCTTCCAAGGGATAGACTTGAGTTGTTTCCTTATCTCTTATGGGAATGCCTATGGGGATGATGGTGATGTCTACTAGCACTTTTTACTTCTCCCTTCTCCTCTGAATATTTGTGACTCTCAGATCTACTTGAGTCACTCTCCTTAACCAATTTCTTCTCTATTCTATTCAAACCTTCCAATAGATTCATGTTGAATTCATCCTGCTTCTCTTTGGATTTCATAATCCTTTCATTATCAACTTTATGGATTTGGACATCCTTCTGCAAATTCTTAATGGTCTCAGCCACATTCATATCTTCATTCCTTTCTTATCCATGTCCGTTGGAGTTCATTCCTTCCATGCCCAAATGGACATCCATCCCTCTACTCTTCTCTAGATGACTATAATTCCCTTGTGCCTCTTCAATTCCTATGGACTCTACACTGGTCTGACCTGACCGAGTTGTTGTTAATTCTGCAAAACGTGCAGCCATCGAAACTAATCAAACTAATAATTCAGTGATTCATGAGAATATGCACCATTTCGATTCAACATACACATCAGCATTATCACTTCCGGTTTCCTGGTGTTATCACCACAACAATTATAGATAAGACCCAAGTCTCGAGAACACTGATGTGCAGTGCCTTCTGAGATACACTTGCGCAAGAAGGTGTTTTTTTCAAAACCACTTTCAAAAAGGCACGATATCATGTGTCTCAACATGTCAAATCCACCACTCATGGAGCAAGCGACATCTAGTCAGATCACCCTCCTTCATTCGTTCAGTACTTCATAGCCATGTGACATCATATGAACGTTTCCATGTAACAAACTCAAAGGCTAATCATTTGAAATGGATTGGCTGAGCATGGAAACCCAACGCTCTTTGTACATAATATGTCTACACTTCATAAATGGAGTTCTATAATTACCACTCCCCAAGTATGAAGATATATGCGTATCCATAACCATAGTAATATTCAAGCTGCTCGACTTCCTGCTCTCTATAAAGACACATTTCGATATACCCAACCTGAGATACATGGACAAAGCTAAGTCGAGTGAGACTGGTTATTCGAGCAACATGCTAGGCTTTCCTACGAATAAGGAGGAAAGGGTCCTTGCGCACATTCTAGAAACTAAGTTCCACACAGAGCCAGTTATAGACTCGTGATTGGAAGTCAGGATGAATCCCACTATAAAGGATTTATTCATCAACAGGCCAGCCGCTAAGAAGAAAAGGAGTAAGCAGCATAAGAAGGAGGAATCTACAGCTGAAGCGGCCAAAAGTGTTGGAGAAAATAAACCGGTCTGGTTAGACTCTTATTTAAAGGTAGAGATCACTAAGCTGAAGTAAGTCTTCAACTAAGATAAGCATGTCTCAACAAATTTTGAACAGCTGGTAGCGGAGGTAAAGAGTACAAGAGATGATAGGCCTGTTCTTCAACGACCCTTTTTACAACAGGCTAACTGTTGTCATCACCCTTTTGTAATTTTGTGATTAATATGATTATATAAATATAGAAACGGATTTTAGACTGTTTTATTACAATTTCTATCTGGTGATGTTATGACTCTTGTTTTCTTTTACAATAAGTTTTTCTTATAATCTTATATTTTATTTTCATCTGTCTAAATCAGAAGAAATTCAAATTCAATTTTTTTTTTAATTAATGCTTCAATGTGGTTATGTGTTTCTTTTTCTTTTATTATTATGCGATTTAAAATCAAACTCATCGCCTTCCAAGCGACTTCGCACACAATAACTTGACCTATTCATTTATATTATCGTGCATAGCAATATTACAAGGTAAAACACTTCTCCTCACACCTAAATCTACTGTGCATTTCTTCTTCGTCGTACCGACTACTTACGCACACTAGTCTGGCGTTGTGCGCTAATATCCACTGTGCACAGCTTCGATACTGCACACCGATATTCCACATGCATTTTCATCCTATGCATGCACCATGTCAAGTTTAACATATTCCTTAGCGCTCAAATATCTGCGCACACTACTGGATACACCGTCGCGAAAGAACTTATACTCATACTTATGCGTGTACCAACAAAACTCCTGTGTGTTAAGAAATACTTGTGCACCCCATGTGCACCTTACTATGTGTGTGCTTACCACGGAAGGCTAATTTCAGCACGTGCATCTACACATAACAATCTTCTGCGCGGTGCCCCAATTTACCATGCACACTGGCACACCAATGTTTTCCCGTGCAGTGCCAAATTTACCATGCGTGCTAGTACACCAACCTTTTCCAAGGACGCTCTATGAATCTAATTCCGGTCACTTCGAAGTTACTTTTCTGTGAATATTCACTTCAATTTCACCTGTATGGCCCATCCAAGCTCAGTGTTGAACTGAGGCTCTGATACCATACTGTAACGACCCCCCCGACCAATCTGAGGTAGGGGTACGCCACTCTAGAGAAACCACTCATGCTCTGATGACAATCGGTAACATTCCCAACCATCAGGTTGGGCCATGCTACTCTAGGGAACACTTTCATTCCCATACTATGGAACATACAGTAGCATACCCACTAGTCAACTAAGCAATGCCACCTAAATTTACTCTTTAGACTGCATGAAACTAAAACATATACATACAGCACGCTCGCGGAAGCTTTACATCTAAACATAAACAAACATACTTTCTGTGACATACAACCTTTATGTTAAAATAACAGTAATTATTGATATGCATCAATTACAGGAAATTATCCATAAGCACACAAGAAACCATAGTCACATATATGATAAAATCGTAACATAGGCATGTAAATAACAAAACATCATATCAATATATCATAAAATTGGTACTTATATTAGAAATATTATCACCAACTACTTACAGACCGTCCACGAACCTCCCAACCATAGATTGCACTGTTCATCACTCTCAACAGTGAATCACCCCCAAGCTGGGACTGAACTCCACCCAGGGTAAAGGGATTCCTATCCAAGCTAAGGCTCATGGACAACAAGAAATACTCTGTCTCAAGTGCTCACTCAACTAACAACCTACAGCCTCTCAATCCCCACATGCCTTTCCCACCCAAGGAAGTATGCCCCTTCTCTGCTCAACAGTCCCTCAGTTGCCCCACTTCCCTTCCAGGGCTTCAACAACAGGCCGAACCGGAAGTCTCAAAGTGTTGTAGCTACAGTTCATCACCTATGAAAATTAATTCCCAGCAATTCTCTCGCTTAGAGAACTGCTCACGGGCCTGACAACCCGCTTCTTCAATCCTGCTCCAAGATAACCAGGTACACCAACCAAAAAGGGTGGGGAAACAGGCTTCGGAAAGGTGAAATGGTTGTCTCAAGGATAATGAAATGTATGAGTAAAATGGTTATGGAGTCATTGACTGGATAAATGAATGTGTTTCAGAATCATTGTGAACTCCTCATCAAAAGTGATGGTCTTCCCCCCCGTTCGTAAGATATCTGTAAGAAAAATCCTCCCCTGAGCTAAGTTTCCCCATGATATGAATGCATGTCCCCAAATTGACACTTTTCATATCGGAAGTTACTTTTTTCCACTTGTCCCCAACTTTATAACTTAGGATAAACTAATTATCCATACTTTATGTTTCAGGAAATATTAATATAATATTCCCCTGACTTTTGGCCCTCCCTTTCCCTACTGGTGAAGTTCAGTCCCCCATCTCTTTTTTCATGGTCGGTCTGTGCATAGTGATGTATTTTATATTAATCATGAGTCATGTACAAAGTAGGTGCATTGGCCCTTGACATCTAGGCATTCCAGCCTAATACCAAAACATAAGCATTCTAGCTTATAATACTGGCCCACCAGCCTATAATGCATATCATATACATAAAGGTTTGTTGACCTTATTATTGCGTGCACTTTAGTTACTGTGCACGGTATCCTCTGTCTTCAAGGTTACGCGTACCTTAGTTACTGCGTGCGGTATCTTATGAAGTGCATATTACATCATTTTACTGCGCAATTCATGTGCACACTATGCCACATGATGTGCATTATCAAATGAGGTCAAAACAGCTCACCAACTTAAGTATATTTATATTACATTTACAATTGGGTTTGGCCGAGGGATATTACAATGTTCCTTCATTTTTAGTTGTTCGAACTGACCTCTGTAAGTTTTAAGCTTTGATGCTTTGACTTTTGAATCTCCTTCATAAACATTTCGAAGCTTGTCCCAAATCTCTTTAGCATATTTACAATGTGCAACTTTGGTGAATATCGTATCACTGAGACCATTCAAAAGTGCATTTTTGGCTTTGGAATTATTCTCACCGAGTTTCATTGCTTTGTCATTTGTTGGTGGAACTGCTGGTGTTGTATATCCATCTACAAATGATTGCCAAACTTGAAATCCCTATGCATGTATATATGTCTTCATCCTTATGCTCCAAAAAGAATACTTATGTCCATCAAACTGTGTTATTCCAATTTTATACAAGTTGGTACTGTCCATGATCTACCTTTCAGTGGTTAAACTGATCTCTGAAGGAACCTGCTCTGATACCAATTGTTGGATTACTGAGAGGGGGGGTGAATCAGTAATAGCGTAATTATAATCCTTTTTCTTCAAATGTTATATCAATGTAGAATTATTATCCAAAAATGAGCAGTAAGAAATAAACAATCACACACATACACAGTACACCAATGTTTTACGTGGAAACCCAAATCGGGAGAAAACCACGGAATATTTTTTCTTATATGTCTTGAAGAATTACATTCATTGGAAGCACCAACTTCCTTTGTTTTCCATCTGCAACTGGAAGGAGGCTCCAACCCCCTAGTTTCTCAGGCTACAACATGAGGGAAGCTCCAACTCCCCAATTCTTTGGCTACAACCAGAAGGAGGCTACAACCCCCTATGTTCTCCAGCTACAACCGAAAGGTGGCTACAACCACCTGTCCTTGCCCTGTCTTTCCACTCTGAAGTAGAAGTAAAATGATGGAACCACTGTCAAACTATCACTGTGAGATATACCATTGTAAACCTATACCAATAAATCAGAACCATTCATAAACCATGCATCAACCTATACCTCAACCTGTAATCAACCTGTACCATAAACAAGTGCATCAACCATGCACCAACCTGTACCAAACAACCTGTAATCAACCTGTACCATAAACAAATGCATCCAACCATGTACCAAGTATGTACCAATCATGTGTCAACTACTCATCAACTATAAATCATCAATATGTACCAACATCATTAACTATACACCTCATGTATGTTCCAACTCATCAACTACTTGTCTCAACCATGTACTCAACATGTACCTCAACCAAAATTACTCATCAATTTTATCATACAAATCTGATTTGTAGCTCTATAATTGACCTTGTGTATATGATCACATTCCTGCAAACCTTCCTTAACTTTAACAACAAGAGACTAGCATTTTTATCAAACTTTTCTTTAGTCACACATGCCTAGTTTTGGATTAGTCAACAACCCTAACTTGAAGTAATCATAACTTTGAACTTGTAACGTATAAAGATATGAAACTGATACAAAATGTTCTTCAGGTTTTTTTTATTCAATTCCTCCAGGTGTCACTACTTGGAACCTCTCGAAAAAGGAGTTATAGCAAAAATGGCATACCTTGTTGAATTCTGGCTTATTCTAGAGAGCGACCTTGTAGAGTGTGCCCCGCATGAAATATTCATTGAATTGATCTGGAATTGTTACACATCATCCTACATATTGTACCCTAACCAACATTTCATCTCACTAAATTTGGATCTATTATGAATAAGTTATGACATTTTTACCCGAAACACATGTTTTTGACTAGTTTCAGGACTAGCCACAAACCCTATTTTCCACGGAGTGTAAATCCCAAAATACAACAACCCAAAAAATGAATTTTTTACCATATATACTTGGGTATGTTTTCTCAATGGCATCACAATTTCAGCATCTAAATCATTATAGAAAAAAAATTATAATGAAAATGGTGAGATGACCTGTAAATAACATACCTTAGAAAGCACCATCAAAAGAATTTACCCTTCCTTGCATTTTGGCCTTCTTTTATTCACCTTCCCTTAGAAATTCAGCTTAGATATCCTTGGTTACCTCAGACACCTATATATATTCAATATGCTCAAGTGTGATTAAAATGAGAGAGCTTTTCCTCTTATTTATACTCTCCAAGTAGCTTCCTTAAAAACATCTTCTAGGTCACTTGGCCCACTTTCCTTATTTTAGGGTTAACCCACTTCTAATTTATCCATTAAATTTATTATTGAAATAATTTATTTTGTATTCACTTTCAATTATAATACAACCATCACTTCACTTTATTATTTACCTTTTAAAACCTCTTAAACCACTTTGACTACTTTGACCTTTTGGGGCTTCTAAATCACATATGAGGGTCCTCCAACTTCGTAAGGCCATAACTCTCAAACCGTGAGGAGTTATGTGACATTCCACATACCACCAGAAATGAAATGACATGTACTATCCATATGAAATATTATTACCTTCAAATATAGCAAAAATCATACCGTTATCCATCAAACAAACTTGGGTCCATTACCCAAACCTGGGTTCTCCAACTTCACATGGTCATAACTCTCTAACCGTGAGGAGTTATGTGGCATTATACATACCACCGAAAATGGCATGACAAGAACTATCCATCTAGGATAATGTCCCTAACAAATTCATTTTCCTTCATCTCATTATTCCACAATTAAGCACGGGTTCTCTTACTCCGCAAAATGTCTTCCCGTGAGGGATTTCACCATAAGGGGACCACTTTGGAGTTAATCCATATTTACTTCTTATCAACAATGAAAAAACAATAATGAGTCATATTTACATCAAACAATCTTGGGTCCATTAACGAAACCTTTGTGCTACAGGGATTTCTTCAAGGGTTGACATCAATGACAACCAACCTTAATCAACAGTTGGCCTCACTCACAGGTCATTGTTGCCCATGTCTAGTCCTAGTATAATGTCTTTTCATTGTTCCTTTTAAAATTCATTCGACAGTAAACACATTCCCGCATATAGTATTGCAAAGACATATTTTTATGGTGTTGATTAAACAATGAACGAAAGAAAAAGGATTTTTCATCACAAATATGACACACATACATTGCATATACATTAATGTAGAACCTAAAAGAAAAATGAATAAAGGTTGATGCAAACTTAAAATTTGTGTCAACCAATTTGTGTACTTTGAAAGAAAAATAGGGTTTATGGTTTACATGATGAATTGGTGATGGAAAAAAGTGGGTGTGTGAGTCAAATTTGAGTCCAAAAAACCTCTCATATCGTTAAGGCATGTGAATAGTCTATCCATGTCAAATTTCAATGCATACAGAAACAATTTGAAAAAATTTCAACGTTGGCCCCATTCACAAGTCAATGTTGCCCATGTCTAGTCCTAGTACAATGTCTTTTTGTTGTTCCTTTTAAAATTTGTTCGACAATACACATGTTCCTGCATCTAGTACTGCAAGGAAATATTTTTGAGGTGTTGATTAAACAATGAACGAAAAAGAAGGATTTTTCATCACAACTATGAAACACATACAATTTATGTACATTAATGTAGAACCTAGAAGAAAAATGAAGAAAGGCTGATGTAAAATTAAAACTTGTGTCAACCAATTTGTGTACTTTAAAAGAAAAATAGGGTTTATGGTTTACATGATGAATTGATGATGGATACAAGTGGGTTTGTGAGAGAAATTTGAGTCCAGAAACCCTCCCATATCATTAATGTATGTGGATAGTCTATCCATGTCAAATTTTAGTGCATACAGACACAATTTGAAGAAATTTCAACGTTGGCCCCATTCACATGTCACTGTTTCCCATGTCTAGTCCTAGTAAAATGTCTTTTCATTGTTCCGTTTAAAATTCATTCGAAAGTACACACATTACTGCATATAATACTGCAAGGACATATTTTTTTGGTGTTGATTAAACAATGAATGAAAAAAGAGGAAATTTTCAGCAAAACTATGACACACATACATTGTATATACATTAGTGTAGAACCTAAAATAAAAATGAAGAAAGGATGATGCAAACTTAAAACTTGTGTCAACCAATTTATGTACTTTGAAAGAAAAATAGGGTTTATGGTTTACATGATGAATTGATGATGGAAACAATTGGGTGTGTGATTCAAATTTGAGTCCATAAACCCTCCCATATCATTAAGGCATGCAAATAGTCTATCCATGTCAAATTTCAGTGCGTACATAAACAATTTGAAAAAATTTCAACGTTGGCCCCATTCATAGGTCATTGTTGCCCATGTCTAGTCCTAATACAATGTATTTTCATTGTTCCTTTTAAAACTCGTTCAAAAGTACACATGTTCCTGCATCTAGTACTATAAGGACATATTTTTATGGTGTTGATTAAATAATGAACGAAAAAAAGAGGGATTTTTCATCACAACAAAAAGTTCAAACGAAACGAGGTCGAGATCAGATATAATATAGAGTGTGTGTGTGTGAGTCATATTTGAGTTTGGAAATGCACGTTCTTCTTTCCACATAACTCATGGGCCAAATTCCCATGTTTTCAAACAGTTTCAATGAAAAAAAATTAGAAATGACAAGCACGTTCATCGAAACTTTGTTGATGCAATACTATGACAACAATGATGACATCTACGATCATGATGGTATAAAAATGAATGAGATTCTCTTGGTTTCAAGTATAATTTATCCTCTATTGAACAAGGCCAACCACATGAAGGTTGAAGCTCATATGGTCACTCCCCTCCCCCTCACATCACTCTCAATTCCCCAATACCCAATCTATAAAATAGAAAATAATCAAAAGCAATGTCCTAGTTATAAGATTCATGCATAGAAACTACAAAAAAAAAATTAATGAAAGTAAATGAAATTATGTGTTTGTAAATGATATTTTTAGTTTAACACATACTTTAGTATATTGGCAATTATTTTCATGTTTCACATAATAATTAAACAACATGTAACATAGGATATAAAAACGTTGCATAAAACTTAAAAACATGTAATTAACCCATGACATAAATAAATTATTTTAAGAGAATAATTCATACAAATTAAAATATATAGTCACGTACCTGATCCAACTCAACATATGTATAATCATCCTTATTTTGTAACTTCTTCTTCATCGAAATCGACATCTGTATCATCATCTTATTCATAAATGGTGTTAAAAGAATTAATGATGTCATCATCGTCATCAATGTCATTTTCAAGCATATTTTCATCGACATCATCATCAAGGACTACATTGTCTCCTATGCCTGGATCATGATCTTCTTCATCTCCTTCATCTGTCAACCCTGCATGATATTTTGGATCTGTCTGATCTGGCGAATAATATTCTTGATCTTCAATATAATATTCTTCCTCTACATGAGTATACTTAACCGACCTTCCTCTTGGATCATATATAACAACAAATGACCAATCCCTCTCACCTAGACCATTTGAGTAAAATAATTATTCACATTGGATTGGAAAAACATGGCGATCATGTCCTCTTTCAAACACCGTTGTTTTAATCATCGAAAATCCGTTGGAATGTTGAATAACAGTTCCTTCCTCATTGTGTTCATGCATTCGTAACCTATATCATTTGACATTGAATAGAACTAATTTGAAGGAATTAAAGTTACACTCAAGTATGTCATTCAAATACCCATAGTATATATTTTCAGATTCTCGAAAATGTTTGTCACTCCTAGAGGAAACATTAGTGACATGGAATATTGTAGTTATCCCACTATCATAAATTTTCTTGGTTTCATCCAATTGTTTAATGTGAAATTTATGACCATTGCACCACATATCCTTGTGGTGTCTCAACTGCAATATGCCATATATGTAAAAGACGCATTGTCAATTAATAAATTAACATATTTATATAACTTGGAAAGTATCTAAAAAAGATATAAGTACACATGTAGTCACATTAATATAATATAAAATAATTGAAGAAAAAGGGTGAATTTTCTTACATGTCCATCTTTCAAACCATATGCTAAATCAATTTCCCTTTGCGTAACATTGGTATCTTCATTGCGATGAGCTTCTCTAACCAATTCAGACAGTCATTTCCATGATAACCTACTGCCATGATGTTGTTTACATATTTAAATCCATACATTCATATAGTCAATATTGTTTGCAATGTATAAATGCAGTGCATCCCAATCTTGAGCAACTGAATCAAAAAATCATAATTCACCAATATTAAATATTACTTATAACACCCATGGTAAATATTAATAATTTATGAAATAACAAATATTAATATATTAATGAGTATGAACATATACACCAAAAAAAAATTATATGTATTATTAATATAAATCTCCACAATTATTAATACATTACCTCTCATTTTTTTTATTTTACCTTTCCCCAACAGGTGTTCCTGATCTTCAATTTTTTTGATGGAGTTCACATCCCAAATGCGATCCACTGCATGAATAGTTGGCACTGCTAATTTAGGAAGATATTCACTAATATACACCATAGATTAATACACCATATATCCCTACACCATAAAAACCTCGGGACGTGCTTTGTCTAACCAAATCCTTCAATGATTTCAAGTGCCTCTCCACCATCCACATTGACCTTGCGTGAACATGTCCACAAATTTCAATCTCCTCAACTTGTTGTATGAGGTAGTGTTCTTGTGCACTGAAGAATGTTGGAGGTATATACTTTTTCATTTCACACATTAGCCAAGGAATTTATCACTTCCAATACTTTATATCATCTTCATGGATTTATTTCAATGAAAACTATCTACATGAGATCATGACATAAGAAAATAACATGTTTCAACATAACATAATATAATACATTACAAGTCAAACACATGTCATTAAGTACAACAACAAATTGAAAGAACATTTTGCATATAAATCACAACTACTTACCTCATGTATTTTCCAAGATCATATATAACTTGTTTGGCGTTGTTGTCAAAGTCGTTTGGGAGAGATAGCGGCGGAACATATTGTAACAAAAAAATGAATCTTTATTTGTTTCGACCAAAGTTGAAAAAAAAAATAAAAAACATAAAAGATGTATAAGGCCATTATATATAAATCTGTATACCAAAATTATTACCTTAATGAAGGTATTCCAATCATGTGCTCTTACCCCACCAAATTCACCTTCCTTCATTAAGATATTATTTATTTTTGAAGCAAAATCCATGGGAAATTTAATTCTTTGAATGACATCTTTTACATCATTGCTTTGTTTCTCTGTGAATAACCATGGAAGGTTATTTCGGTCTAGTCCATCTCTATTTGATCAAATCACACTTCGCATTGAATGATTGGATTCCTGAATGTCAGTACGAATTTTGACATTTTTTTCTTTATCCCTCCTACCATCTATGATTAGCCATAATGTTTCGGTCACATTCTTCCTAGTATCCATTGTATCAAACAAATGAGCTATTTTTAGCTCCTCATACTAGGGAAACCTCATGAATTTAGTGGGATAACATTTCATTCCTCGTGGAAGCCCATTATTAATATCTTCACAATGGAAGCCTTCATGAAGAATAAAAGAAATCACAAAAATAATTATCAAATATGGTAAAATAAATTCAATGATTAAAATAAACATTCAAAACATTACAAGACATACAATACATAAATAAATTATGTACCTTGACGATTTATATTATATTCCAACCTCCATAGGTGAGGTGTCATTCTTGTAAATGTGTTGAACCTGCGCAGAATAGATCTATATAAACAATAATACACACATTTGAAGAGATAATTTGATAAAGAAGAAGGAGAGAAAGAATGAAAGAATTATCATTAACCATTGTGAAAAATGAATAGTTTACACATGATATACTTTGTATAGCTGAATGAGTTCACACTAGAGGTGAACCAATGTTCCATAGTGGTGGTATAGAGTGATCTGGACACACACCAGTAGTTACGAGAGTGAATTGCCATCCAGTTAGTCTCTCAGGCAGTTACAAGAGTGAACTGTCACCTAGTTGAGTTAACTAGTTAACTAGTCTTCAATTAACTGACTGAACAGAGAGTAGTGAGGATTTAACTCAGGGAATTAAGGCTAATGCGCTAGTTTGGTGATGATCCTAATGTAAGGTTGAATTAGCATGGTGATGATCCCAATGTTGCATGGTGACAAAACCAATGCAACATCTAAACTCAACTCAACTAGTCAAACTGAAGTGTCAACTAAAAGAGAATATTCTCCAGGTGGAATATTCTCTCCTAAAATATAGGAGACAAGATAATGACTAATTATGACTAATAAACAAGGAAAAACCTTAGGAAAAATAAATCCTAGGTGTTTTTTAAGTAACTCCAACACCCCCCTGTTGATGGGCAAAATTCACAAGCCGTCAACTAGAAGAACAAGACTAGTCTGGGGTTGTCTAAGTAACCCAAGCCATTTGGTTTAACCTATTCTGATCGGTTTAATGGCTCTATTAGCCAATATAAGGTAATAAAATAAAGAAAGGAAATAAACTAACTAATGTTAAAACTAT
>ML796428.1:170668-194646 GCA_009831015.1 Picea engelmannii
TTAGTTTAAAAAAAAAAAAAAGAGGAGATACTAAATTAATAATAAAAGGAAAAAGAGGTTAAATTGCACAACTGTCGTTTTTATCTCTAATGAAAGGGGAAAGAGGGAAAATATAAAAATTAGGAAACTAGGGAAAGGATGTAACATAAAAAGGAAAAGAGGGAAACTCAAGGCAAAAAGCGGGAAGCCAACTTAGTAAAGAATCTGCATTTAAGAACCTTCTAATTTTAAACTGATTTAGCAAATTCATTTTAGGGAAAGCCTTTAAAACCTGTAAGGGAATCTAGGGACACCTAGGAGTGATTTTAGGAGTGACTCTAAGTGGGTGAGGGAATAAGACAATTAATTAATTAAAGAAAATATTTAATGGAGGAATGTGGGGGATGGGTGACACTTGTACGAAGGAGAATTTTTTTAGGAATTTTATTAAAACTTTAATTAAATGAGATTTTAGGAAGGAAAGGGAGTGGAAAATCCTATATAATAAGGGAAGGAGAAGGAGAAAAGTGGATCTCATGTTTGCGTAATGTTACGGTGTAGGAATATTGACTTGACCGATTACTTGTGGGAGTTGGGATTTCCCAGCTCGGAGAGGAGTTGTAGCTCGGCCTTGCAAGGCGAGCTAGGAGCTAGACGTACCCTCTAGATAGTGTGTGGCCCCTTTGCGGCTCAGGGGGCTAAGTGGTAAGAAGAGTACCCCTAGTGTTGGCTGGGAGGTACCAGTGTAGTCTCATCGGTCGACAAGCAGGATTGCACGGAACGCGCGGACGACACTCAGAGCAGGCGAACAGGCAACGGTACACCTTTTTGGTTGAATGATAGAATGTTGTAGGATGTATGGTTTAGATCTATAGGTGTATTATTTTGTGGTTGTAATTGGTTTCGTTGCGCAGGAAACCCATCCCTCTACCCTGCTCAATTTTTGACTGAATTTTTATGTCCGAATGACTTCCTAAAATTTTATGTCTGAAAATTTTTAGGACTGAAATTATATGGATGGATCAATTCCTGAAATTATATGTTTGAAATTTGATTAAATTGATATGTCTGAAAATCAAGTCTGAAATTATAAGTCTGAATAATTAGGTTGAAAGTGAACACTAGAAGTAGTAGTCAGTTCCACCATAACAATGCAGGTATATGGAACAGAAGATTATGTTGCCTAATGCTTCTGTATTACCTAGTCGAACATATTTGCTAAGTATAGATTAGAAGTTGATAAATATGAGCAAAATATTTAATAATCATATTTCTGTGCAGTCATCACTCTAATTTGACTAAATGCATTTTATGTTAGAATTTGTTGAATTCTTGAACCCGTACATGGTCTAGACAACCATGCACAAGGTGAGGTCGGAGGCATTGCCAGGAATGAGGGGAACATGTTTCTGTATTTCAAAACTTCTTACACCATTTTCATCCTAAAACCTTCTAACTCATTCCAGCATTTCACTTTTCTAATGGGAACACCAGTTGAAGAAGGCGCACAGTACGATTGGCAATGAAGCGTTTACAATACAGTGAATATCTTGTAACTTGATTCATAGCATGAATTGAACCCATTTAGAACTCTTATCCTTTCTCCCCAGTAACTATATTAAATTCACATCCTTTTTCCTCTGCTACCTGTGTTAGTTTCATACAATTTCGCCTCTGTCGATAGCAGTTTTTCTTGGACAGCCACCTTTTATTTACACATTTAGAGAGCAATATTAATGGTATGTAGTTAGTGGGCGAATTCCAACTCGGGTCATCAGAAGGTGTTTTCTTTTAATAAATAACTTTAGCAAATCGTTGATGGATAGCGTCCCTGGGTTAACCATTTCCTTTTTGGAAACTAACTTAAGCAAATCATTTTATTTGTTGATTAATGTTTTGGTTTATCAGCGTGCTTCTCCACCAAAACTATTCTTGTACCTTAGCCATTAAACACCCTTCCCAACTTGTGCAATTCATGCTTTTGCCAATGAATCATCGCAGTGCTCCTCCAGTCACTCTACTCCATTTCATTCTCGCCATTGTTTGCATTCCAGTTTGTTCCTTTTTTTTTCCGCGGTCTAGTGTATTGGACTGAGGATTCACAACTGTCCTCCCTATCTTGGCTACAGAAAACTTGGCTGCAGGTTGTTGATGCGACTTGAAGGAAGGAGACTGTGTATGACAGCCTTGCACCTGTCTCGTCCCTTATTGTCTCGTCAATCTCTGGTATTCAAATGCCTTGCAGTCGTTCAGTCGCTGGTGTTATTGAGGAATGAGCACCGTTGAGATTTAATCATGGCCATACGGTTCTGATGCACAACCTTAAATGTCGTTGATCCACCTTCTAACTCCTCCCAACACTTTACTTAAAACGAAATTATCAAAGCTGCCAACTACCGGAACAGTAAAAACTCACTATTTCAAATAGAATGTGCCTTTAATGATTCTCCTAGCTCAGGTTGATTTCGCTATTACACCCTTTCTGTTTTCAACAAAATCTTGCCTTGTCTTTGCAGCGAATTACCTAGGGCTGCGAGTCACCGTCTTCACCCAACCGTGGACAGCGTTGAGCCTGTCAGGCTGACAGCAGCGTTTAGATAGCCATGCTTTTTTTTACTGTGGGGTGACAGGTTACTAATACCACGTTATGGTTGATTTATAGTTATTCATTATTTTTATTCAAACTGGCTCCAATTATGGAGTTAAATCTTAATTTAGAATATTGCGTTAATAAATGATTTATAATTATTGCATTGTTGTGTTAATTATTGGTTCACAATTATTGATTATTGATTTATAAATTTAGATTATTGAGTTAATGTTAATTTTAATTTTATAATGATTGCATCAGATGATTTTAGACTATTGCGTTAATGATTGAATTATAATTATTGCGTTGTTGCGTTAATTATTGTTTCATAACTCTTGAATATTGATTTATAAATTTAGATTATTGAGTTAATGTTAATGTTAATTTTATAATGATTGCATTAAATTATTTTAGAATATTGCGTTAATTATTGATTTATAATTATACAATAAATGTTAATTATTGCGTTAAATGATAATTTATAACTATTCATTATTTTTATGATTATAATTAATGATTATTATATTGTTAAATGTTAATCCAGTCGAAGTTCAGACTTGCTCAGCAAGGTCCTTGGTTGTTGAATTAGAGGGTACCTTGATGACAAACCATGATCTAAAGTTACACAATGGAATGGCCTTAAGACTAATGTAGATTGTACCTTATCATCTTTTTGAATTTAGACGTGCTAAGTTGGGATCGTATTAGATGATTATTATAGGCTATAAGTATTAACTAGCTAGCCTTGACAATGGATCGAGGTATAGGTGAAGTCATTTTTAGCCTGCACTTCCCGTTGAGGGGGGGTTGCAGTCCCTTTTTAATTAGTGTTGTACTTGGTTGTAAACGTTAATGTGCTTGGTCTACTTATGTCGGGTGGGATGTAGACGCCTCCTTGTTCCGCAGAACAGTCACCAGCCCTGAGACCTTAAATGGTTAAAATCGATGGGAACCTAGGCTTGAGTGTTGCTTATGTGTCTTGGAGGTCCTAACCATTGCAGGGTAGGACGGGCAGGTAGTCAGTCTTAATTTTGTTGTTCGGTTGATTGTCGTTCATTGTTTCTGGATGCTTGATGTGCATCTTAGGTCGTTATGTTGTGGTCACAGTTACATGTGTCATGTCTGTTGTCATGTTGCAACGCAGAGTAGAATGTCCTTATTACCCTTGTACACACGCACACACACAAAAAAAAAATATTGCACTTGTTATAATAGGTTGATGTCATGACTAACAGGAGGTCCATTACATATGGTATCAGAGCGGGTTCAACCTGCGACTTCAGAATGCTACGACTTTCATTGATATGATTTGATTATACTGTTGCTAATCAAGTTGATTATGTGCGTGCAGGTTGTCATGGTTAGAGGATGGCATAGAGGCAGACGACGGGGTTCTAGGGGGGGAGGCACGACACCTCTAGTAGCATTCATTCCTGAGGGGTCTAACCCCCAGGGAGATGAGAATGTTCTCGGATAGGAGCAGATAGCAGCTGGCGATGTAGTCGAAATAATGAGATCTTTTTAGCGCATGTCTGAGCCACTGATCAGTCATTTGGAAAGAGATGAGGCCAGGGCACCGGCACCCGCTAAGGTTCCACCTCATACTTCGGTCGGTACTGGTAGCATTCACCGTGAACTCAAGAAGGTCAAATTTCCCAAGTTCTTTGGTGCCCCGGATGACACAGTCGACGAGGCATGGTTGGAGAACATGGCGATGTGCTTCGCACTTCGCGATTATACCTCCAACATGAAGGTATGCATGGCGGTCTTTCAACTGAAGGGGAGCACTCTTCTATGGTCGAAGACGCTCCTACCACAGGTGAACATGGTCGTCGAAGACATGTCATGGTAACTGTTCGAGGAATGGTTTCGAGAGAGGTACATTTTCAAGGAATTCATTAAGCGTCATCTCAATGAGTTCAAATATTTACGATAGGGAGGTCGTAAAGTGCCCGAGTACGAGGCCCATTTTATGGAGATGCTCTAGTATGCTCTGCACCTTAACACCGAGAAACTGAAGGTCAACAGGTTCGTGTTCGGCCTTAACAACAGCCTACGTGCAAAGGTTAGGATTTTGATGCCTCAAACCTTGCATGATGTCATCCAGAAAGCCCTCATAGCAAAGGAGGAGCTTATCAGTGGGGGTCAGACCAGGACTCCAGCAAGACTAGCAGGGCAGGTGTCATCTGGAGCACAATAGCACCAGAAACCAGCCCGACATATGTCGGGATATCGTGGCTTCCAGAGGGGATTCACCTTCACTACACCTCGACGACCGCTACCTCAACAACGGACACCTTATCGGGGACCCCAGCGTCAAAAGTAGTGTTGACCATAGCAGTAGCAGTTTAGGCCTATTCAACAGAACAGACCAGGGTTTCAGGCTGGGGGGCCTTCATTTTCTACTTCGGGTACCAGGATGACTGGGCCGAAGTAGGGGTGTCGGACATGTGGGGAGCCACACTACCAGTGCGACTTCCCAGTGGAGAGAACAAGAGCATCAGGATCAGTCGGACCAACTACCATGGGAGATATAGGCAAGGCCCATCAGATTCATGCAGCGGTGAATAACCACCAGGAAGAGCACCAGTCGACTATGCTTGAGATGAAAGGTACCGTCGCTGACCAAACTCTTAGTATTTTGATAGATCCTGGTGCTACCGAGAGTTTCATTTCTGGTGCAGTGCTAACAATAATTAAGGTAAAGGCAGTCGAACAGGATGAGTTTAGCTTCGCAGAGATAGCTTCGGGAGCCAAACAAAAGGTTGGAGGAAAGGTTATGGGTTGTATCCTTAACCTGGGAGATTTTGTCACTAGGGACAACCTATACGTCACGATCTTAGGATCTTATGATGTCGTGATTGGTATGGACTGGTTGGAATCGCATGAGGCGATACTCAACTGTAAGACAAAACGGTTGAGCTTGGTCGATGACGAGGGACAGAGACATGTGATTGTAGGATGGAACCAGGGATTTTTCCTGAGGTTCATCTCTTCATTATAGTTATGGAAGAGTATGCACAAGGGGTGAAAGCTTTATGCAATCCTTTCGTTAAACGAGAAGGGAGTAGCGGAAGGTCTAGAACACCTTCCGGTGGTGCGAGAGTTTGTGGACGTGTTTCCGGAGGAGTTACCTGGGATTCCGTCGGAGAGGGAATTGGAGTTTACCATAGACCTAAAACTGGGGACTGAACCGATAGCAAGAACGCCTTATCGGATGTCGACCCCAGAGTTTAAAGAGTTAAAAATGAAACTAAATCATTTGTTGTACCTGGGACTAATACGTCCTAGTGTGTCACCGTGGGATGCACCTGTTATTTTCATATGAAAGAAGGATGGATCGTGGAGGCTTTGCATTGACTACCATCAACTGAACAAGGCTACGATCAAGAATCAGTATCCATTGCCGAGAATTGATGATCTGTTCGATCAAATGAAGGGTGCGACGATGCTCTCCAAGATCGATTTACGATCAAGGTATCACCAGTTGCGGATCAAGGAGGATGACGTCCCTAAGACCACCTTTAAGACGAGCTTTGGACATTATGAATTTATTGTTTTACCATTTGGATTAGCAAACACCCCTGGGGTATTTATGAGTTTGATGAACGGGGTGTTCAGGGATTACTTGGACAAGTTCGTCCAAGTATTCATTAACGATATTTTGATTTACTCTCATATGACGGAGAAGCATGACGAGCACTTACGTTTGGTACTACAGTGTTTGCGAGAGAAAAAATTGTATGGCAAGTTTTCAAAATGCTCATTTTATCAATCGAATATTCACTACTTAGGGCATTTCATCTTCGACGAAGGCATCACTGTGGATCCAGCCAAGGTCGAGGCTATTATGGAATGGCCTGCGCCTACGAGTGTCCCGGAAGTGCGTAGCTTCATGGGTTTAGCCGGATACTATCGACGGTTCGTCGAGGGATTTTCGAAGATAGAAAATCCGATCACGAAGTTGCAGAAGAAGAACAATAATTTTGTTTGGACCGAGAAATGCACGGAAGCGTTTCGGACGCTCAAGGAATTGTTGACAACCGCACCGATACTAAAGGTCCCTGACATGGACGTGGACTTCTTGGTATGCACAGACACATCCAAAGAAGGCTTAGGCGGAGTCTTAATGCAAGACGAATGAGTGATCGCTTACATTTCGAGGAAACTGAGAAGGCACGAGGAGAACTACGCGATGCACGATTTCGAGTTATTAGCCATCATTTATGCCTTGAAGGTTTGGAGACACTACCTTGTTGGACGAAAATTTGAACTAAAGACTGACCATTGTGGACTACAACACATATTTACGCAAGGTGACCTAAATGCGTGAAAACGACATTGGTCAGAATTTCTTAGAGAGTACGACTTCGAGATTACTTACATAAAAGGAACAGTGAACCGAGTGGCAGATGCATTGAGTCAGAGACCACGCATCTTTTCGGTGTTGCCTCTTCAAACGAATCTACGTGAAAGGATTCTAACTTTACAGCCTAATGATGATTGGTACAAAGAGGTTGAGGGTTTTATCGGACAAAACACAAGCATGGTACCACGATTTGAGGGATTTTCATTTGATGGTGATGGTTTATTGAGGTTTAAAGGTCAGATTTACGTGCCGCCAAATGACGAGTTGATGATGTTGATCTTGAGCGAGGCTCATAGAGAAGTGTATATGGCTCATCTGGGATTCATGAAGATGAGGGCAGACCTTAAACCCTTATTCTTCTGGAAGGGAATGAAGGTAGACATAGTCAACTATGTGGCCAAATGTCTAGAATGTCAGCAGGTAAAGGTTGAACATAGACACCCAACAGGATTACTACAACCGCACGCTATTCCAGAATAGAAATGGGAGGTTATTTAAATGGATTTTATTGTTGGATTTCCACTGATGGCAAGGAGACATGACTCGATTTTCATAGTAGTAGACACTCTGATGAAGAGTGCTCATTTTATTCCTGTGCGTACGACGTATCAGGCACTTGACATAGCTAGAGTTTTCATCAGTGAGATTGTGAGGTTGCATTGTGTACCTAAGAAGATTATCTTTGATCGAGGATCGGTGTTTACTGGATGATTTTGGACGAGTTTCCAAGAGTCCTTGGGAACCCAACTTAACTTTAGTACTGCATATCACCTAGAGACTGATGGGCAGACCAAACGAACTAACCAAATCTTGGAGGACATGTTGCGCATGTACGTAATGGACCAACAAAAGCGTTGGGAAGAATTCTTGCCACTAGTGGAGTTCGCCTACAACAACAGTTACCAGAGCACCATTAATATGGCGCCTTTCAAGTTTCCTTATGGGCGACTGTGTCGGACGCCTTTGAGTTGGGATTGGCTTGAGGATAGGGTCCTGGTGGGACCAAAAGAAATCCAGGAAATGGAAGAGAAAATGCAAACAATAAGACAAAGAATTAAAGAAGTGCAGGATCGATAGAAGAGTTATGCAGATGCGCACTGTGTCGACATTAGTTACGAGGTTGGCGATCGAGCCTTCTTGCAGGTTAAACTGCATAAGAGTTCAATCAAATTTGGAAAGGGAGCTAAACTCTCTCCTAGGTTCATGGGACCTTTTGAGATTGTGGAGAGAAAGGGGCTCGTGGCCTATCGACTAGCCTTGCCTGATTCCTTGAGGTGTATGCACGATGTTTTCATGTATCTGTTTTGAGACATTATATTAGTGATCCTACACATGTTATTGACATGAGTTCCTTGTAGGTATCGGATGAGGGTGTACTCACGGATGAGTCGGTCCACATCTTGGATCATAGCATTCGACAGCTACGATGTCGAACGGTAGATCAGGTCAAGGTCCAGTGGGACAATTATAGTCCGCACTCGGCGACCTGGGAGGATGCATATGATATGCGCCAACAGTTTCCATTTTTGTTTGATAGTTATACATATGATATTGTGATACACTTTATTTCAGCATTTATACTGTGAAACTTTGGGATGAAGTTTAGACCAAGAGGAGGTGTATGTAACATCTCTCTCTGGCACACAGAACGAACTTATTCTTTGAGGACACTTGCTCGCAAGTGATCCGGATTATTATGCTATTAAAAACATTTGACTTTGATTATGATGCATTATGGGTAGATGACATGTTGTTTTGTTGCATTGACATAGACAGGTGCTATTGACTCAGTTTTACTGAGTGTGTAGGGTTTTGGACCTTGAGGATGCAAGGGCATCGATGGAACCCCTTGGACTCTGGATCGAGTCAGGGAGTGTTCCATTGGGGTTTGATTGTTTTACTATGATATTAGTGCATCTGACTAGATGATATGATATGGATATGTTCTAACATGATTTGTCGATGAAGCAATCTAACGATAGCTTGCCGACCAGACTCACATATGGAGTAAAGGGGTCACACACGACTACCAGATATGTTGAGGGAGAGGGGTGGACAGTAGCCCTACCACAACCTACTAGCACTCCCGCCATGGCTCGAACTGTAGGTTAACGATTACCTAGTTCGAGAGGACCCACGATGCCCTGAGGGCAGACTGCGATAGTCACTCACGATGATTCTAAGGGGTGTGCAATAAAGTGGGGGCCTTATTACTTAGAAGCCCTTAGTCTCCCACAAGTTCACCTAGTGGAGTCTTGACTCCAGGGGTTATTGATTTCTACCAATCAGTCAAGAGGCGAGTGGCACCCTTGGACCACATAGTGTGTCCTGAAGGGCACGTCGCGCAAAAAGAAACAAAAGAGGCTAGTGGCGCCCTTGGAGCACCTAGTGCATCCTGAAGGGCACGTCGCATTGATGATGATAGAGGGTTGAACCTAGATGGCCCTAATACATTTAACACATTAATAGATTTTAAAACAACTTCCCTATTTAAATGTCGCCCAGTTCAGAATCTAAGTTCTAGGTCTAAAATTTCTCTAGGGGGTAAAATTTTGTCTACCTTAAGAAAATATCTATATAAAATATATATATATATATATATATATATATATATATATATATATATATATAATAAAATTTAAAATACAAACCACTTAAGTAATAATTTTGGTCTTCATAAATTTTTTTGATAACATGAAGAGAATAAGAAATTAAATAAAATCTGTGTATATAAACTGTAAAGAGGAAATTAATTATTTTAACTTTTGTTAGTTTAAAAAAAAAATGAGGAGATACTAAATTAATAATAAAAGGAAAAAGAGGTTAAATTGCACAACTGTCGTTTTTAGCTCTAATGAAAGGGGAAAGAGGGAAAATATAAAAATTAGGAAACTAGGGAAAGGAGGTAACATAAAAAGGGAAAGAGGGGAACTCAAGGTAAAAAGAGGGAAGCCAACTTAGTAAAGAATCTGCATTTAAGAACCTTCTAATTTTAAACTGATTTAGCAATTTCATTTTAGGGAAAGCCTTTAAAACCTGTAAGGGAATCTAGGGACACCTAGGAGTGATTTTAGGAGTGACTCTAGGTGGGTGAGGGAATAAGACAATTAATTAATTAAAGAAAATATTTAATGGAGGAATGTGAGGGATGGGTGACACTTGTACGAAGGAGAATTTTTTTAGGAATTTTATTAAAACTTTAATTAAATGAGATTTTAGGAAGGAGAGGGAGTGGTAAATTCTATATAATAAGGGAAGGAGAAGGAGAAAAGGGGATCTCCTATTTGCGTAACGTTACGCTGGAGGAATATTGACTTGATGGATTACTTGTGGGAGTTGGGATTTCCCAGCTCGGAGAGGAGTGGTAGCTCGGCCTTGCGAGGTGAGCTGGGAGCTAGACGTACCCTTTGGATAGTGTGTGGCCCCTTTGTGACTCAGGGGGATAAGGGGGAAGCAGAGTACCCCTAGCATTGGTCGAGAGGTACTGGTGTAGTCTCGTCGATCGGAGAGGAGGATTTCATGGAGCGCGCGGACGACACTTGGAGCAGGCAAACAGGCAACGGTACGCCTTCTTGGTTGAATGATAGAATGTTGTAGCATGTATGATTTAGATCTGTAGGTGTATTTTTTTGTGGTTGTAATTGGTTTCATTGCACAGGAAACCCATCCCTCTACCTTGCTCGATTTTTGACTGAATTTTTATGTCTAAATGACTTCCTGAAATTTTATGTCTGAAAATTTTTAGGACTGAAATTATATGGCTGGATCAATTCCTGAAATTATATGTCTAAAATTCGATTAAATTGATATGTCTAAAAATCAAGTTTGAAATTATAGGTTGAAAGTGAACACTAGAAGTAGTAGTCGTTTCCACCATAACAGTGCAAGTATATGGAACAGAAGATTATGTTGCCTAATGCTTCGGTATTACCTAGTCGAACAGCTTTGCTAAGTATAGATTAGAAGTTGATAAATATGAGCAAAAGATTTAATAATCATATTTCTGTGCAGTCATCACTCTAATTTGACTAAATGCATTTTATGTTAGAATTTGTTGAATTCTTGAAGTCGTGCATGGTCTGGACAACCATGCACAAGGTGAGGTCAGAGGCATTTCCAGGAATGAGGGGAACATGTTTCTGTATTTCAAAACTTCTTACACCGTTTGCATCCTAAAACCTTCTAACTCATTCCAGCATTTCACTTTTCTAATGGACGCACCAGTTGAAGAAGGCACATAGTACGATTGGCAATGAAGCGTTTAGCATATAGTGAATATCTTGTAACTCGATTCATAGCATGAATCAAACCCATTTAGAACTCGTATCCTTTTGCCCCAACAACTGTATTGAATTCGCATCCTTTCGCCTCTGCTACCTGTGTTAATTTCATACAATTTTGCCTCTGCCAATAACAGTTTTTCTTGGACAACCACCTTTTATTTACACATTTAAAGAGCAATATTAATGGTCTGTAGTTAGTGGGAAAATTCCAACTTGGGTCTTTAGAAGGCGTTTTCTTTTAAGAAATAAATTTAGCAAATCATTGATGGATAGCGTCCCTGGGTTAACCGTTTCCTTTTTGGCAACTAACTTAAGAAAATCATTTTATTTGTTGATTAATGTTTTGGTTTATCAGTGTGCTTCTCCACCGAAACTATTCTTGTACCTTAGCCATTAAACACCCTACCCAACCTGTGCAATTCATGGTTTTTCCAATGAATCATTGGAGCACTCCTCCAGTCACTCTACTCCATTGCATTCTTGCCATTGTTTTCATTCCAATTTGTTCCTTCTTTTTTTCCGCAGTCTAGTGTATTGGACTGAGGATTCACAACTGTCCTCCCTGTCTTGGCTACAGAAAACTTTGCTGCGGGTTGTTGATGCGACTTGAAGGAAGGAGACTGTGTACGATAGCCTTGCACATGTCCCGTCCCTTATTGTCTCTTCAATCGCTGGTATTCAAACGCCTTGCATTCGTTCATTCGTTGGTGTTATTGAGGATTGAGCACCATTGAGATTTAATCATGGCCATATGGTTCTGATGCACAACCTTAAACATCGTTGATCCACCTTCTAACTCCTCCCACCACTCTACGTAAAACGAAATTATCACAGCTGCCAACTACTGGAACAGCAAAAACTCACTATTTCAAATAGAATGTGCCTTTAATGAATCTCCTAGCTCAGGTTGATTTCGCTATTACACCCTTTCCATTTTCAACAAAATCTTGCCTTGTCTTAGCAGTGAATTACCTGGGGCTGCTAGTCACCGTCTTCACCCAACCGTTGACAGCGTTGAGCCTGTCAGGCTGACAACATCGTTTAGATATCCATTCTTTTTTTTACTGCGGGGTGACAGGTTACTAATACCACGTTATGGTTGATTTATAGTTATTCCTTATTTTTATTCAAACTGGCTCCAATTATGGCGTTAATGCTAATTTAGAATATTGCGTTAATAAATGATTTATAATTATTGTGTTGTTGTGTTAATTATTGGTTCACAATTATTGATTATTGATTTATAAATCTATATTATTGATTTAATGTTAATGCTAATTTTATAATGATTGTGTCAAATGATTTTAGAATATTGCGTTAATTATTGAATTATAATTATTGCGTTGCTGTGTTAATTATTGGTTCATAACTCTTGAATATTGATTTATAAATTTAGATTATTGAGTTAATGTTAATGTTAATTTTATAATGATTGTGTTAAATGATTTTATAATATTGTGTTAATTATTGATTTATAATTATAGAGTAAATGTTAATTATTGCGTTAAATGATAATTTATAACTATTCATTATTTTTACGATTATAATTAATGATTATTATATTGTTAAATGTTAATCCAGTCGAAGTTCAAACTTGCTGAGCAAGGTCCTTGATTGTTGAGTTAGAGGGTACCTTGATGACAAACCATGATCTAAAGTTGCGTAATGGAATGGCCTTAAGACTAATGTAGATTGTACCTTATCATCTTTTTGCACTTAGACGTGCTAAGTTGGGCTCGTATTAGATGATTATTAGAGGCTGTAAGTATTGACTAGCTAGCCTCGACGATGGATCGAGGTATAGGTGAAGTCGTTTTCAGCCTGTGCTTCCCATTGAAGGGGGGTTGCAGTCCCTTTTTAATTAGTGGTGTACTTGGTTGTAAACGTTAATGTGCTTGGTCTGCTTGTGTCGGGTGGGATGTAGACGCCTCCTTTTTTCTCAGAACAGTAGCCATCCCTGAGACCTTAAATGGTTAAAATCGATGGGAACCTGGGCTTGAGCATTGCTTATGTGTCTTGGAGGCTCTAACCATTGCAGGGTAGGACGGGCGGGTAGTCAGTCTTAATTTTGTTGTTCGGTTGATTTTCGTTCAATGTTTCTAGATGCTTGATGTGCGTCTTAGGTCGTTATGTTGTGGTCGTAGTTGCATGCGTCACGTTCGTTGTCATGTTGCAACACATAGTAGAATGTCCTTATTACCCTTGTACGCACGCACACACACAAAAAATAAAATATTGCACTTGTTATGAGAGGTTGATGTCATGATGAACGAGAGGTCCGTTACACTTTGGCATAATATGCAACGATTAGAATTTCTGTAGGCATTGAATTTGTGGGTATTTTATTCTTTAAAGTAATAAATCTCTGGTTAAAATCCTTTAATTTTTCCTTAGGATTCATTTTTAAGATAGATATCTCCATAACCAATACTTCGGGAGATTTATCATCTCCAAAATTTTCTAAGAAACAGGTTTCAAATTTGTCCCAAGAGACAATGGTGTGGGGCTGCTGGGAAAATTACCATGTGGAGGCATTTCCCTCAAATGTATAAGGAAAGAGTATGCATACTACATCTTCTTGTTCTACATTTTGGAGTCTAATGGCCAACATAAATTTATTTATGTGATCCTCAATAGATTGTTTAGAATCTGTATCAAATTTAGGCAACCATTTCTCCAAGTGTTTCGGCAGTGGATGTTGTGTTCCAGGTACTGCTATGGCATCTTGATTAAGCCAAGGTATAGAAGGATTGTTTTGGTTTTCCATGGGTGTTGTCGGTGTGAAAGGATGAGATGATTTAGACGAGGAACTACCTTCGTCAACTGACTCTCCTCCTAGAGAGGATGGAGATGACCCAAGTGGGGAAGGTGGGATACCAGATCCTCCAATTTTGAGAGTAGGCGTTTCAACAAGATCTATCGTATTATCTCATAAGGGATTTGAGAGCAGACCAGTGCCTTCCAGTTGTTCTCGGATATCCAAGAAATCTAAGGGTTGATTGAGTGGTTTTCTAGGTTGCCTGATACGAGCCAAGGCACTATGTTTCCTTATGAGTGACTGACGAACAATTTCTTGGATGTCATCTCCTTGAGGGTCTGGTGTTACTGGTTCAATGGGAAACTTGGGATTATCGTTCGAGGTAGTTTTTGTTTCAATCATAATGTTGTTTTATGAATGACTACGTGTTATGATAGGGAAGTGAGTGTGTGGGGGAGGAGTCTTACGACTTCCACGTACCATCAATTGAAATCAGGCCCTACTTCTAGCGTCATTTGTTGACGGGAAAAATTGACAAGCCGTCAACTGGAAGAACAGGTCCGGTCTAGGTTTGTCTAAGTAACCCAAGCCGTTTGGTGTAACATGTTCCGATAGGTTTAATGGCTCTGTTAGCCAATCTAAGGTCCTAAAATAAAGAAAGGAAATAAACTAATTAATGTTAAAACTATAATATATATATATATATATATATATTCTAATATAATTATTGTAAATGTATTTAAGCAGAGAAAGAAAACATCAAAATATCACTTATGAACAGAATTTACAGGTTGCAATTTTTAATGGAAACTTACAAAATTGATGTAAAGATAATTTTTTGAGAAGAAGATAAAGAAAACACATTTTTATATTTTATGTTTTCTAATTATAAATATAATAAAACTTGAATTAACTAAATTATGAAACAAAGATGTACATATGGTCAAGGTCGATCTAAACTTTCATGTTTCACTAATACATAAAATGACAGAAATTAGAAGCATGTGAAACTAACCTGTTACTGGTTTTTTAATTGTGTCTTAGCCTCTGTGCGAACAAAAGCATCCAGCAACCCCGCCTTCTAAAGAAAATCTGCAGTAGGCTTATGGGAAAATTTCCCTGAATAAATTCAAGATGTATATTGGCAGCCAAGGTTTAATAACAGAATATCAAACAGACGTGACACAGTAATATTATTATTACGAATGATTACAATCAGATAAATCTTTGTGTGAAACATTCATATTTATGTATCAATTAAAACATCAAATAAAAACCCTGATATCAAAATTGAGACTGATGATCATAGTTATCACATATGGAACAATAAATTAAATACAACATTTAAAATAACAATTTAAAATGGAATATAAAATGTCACGGAGACTAAAGCTACACATCACATAACTATTCCACAATAAAAGAGACGAAATAAAAATAGGACAACATTCACATAGGTCTAAAGCCAAATTGTTACAAGTTGTTCCATTAGTTTCTATCAATCATTTGTCCATAATCTGTTCCAGGAGAAGATGCATGTCCTTTTCAAAATTCAGAGTATTTAAAGTATTTGAAATCCTATCTTCCTATCATCATAGGATAGGATAGCATCTCATGAGATCAAAATACTACAAAAATAGAGGGCCTACAGCCACTCATAACTGAGTTGGTTTCTTTTCGAAAATTAATAAAAGTGTTTTACAAAATAAACATAAAAGAAATAGTAATCATCTAAATGCAAAGTTGGACATGTTTCCCCTTATATGATCAGCATGAAGATCTACCATATCCTGAAAATGAAACAGGAATAAGTTAGATAAATTATTAACACGTAATTACTAATTTTATTTAAAAAAGACTTGGCTACAGAATCGAAAGATTTTGTAGCCGGTCTTATCTTATCAAATAAAATATAATTTCAAACTGATTAGATTCAAAATAGATAGCATGAAAGTAATAAGAAGAAAATCGTTTTACCATTCCAACAAATGACCAAAGATGGATCAAGGTAGCTCGGAATTGATTATGGCTTTAACCTTGTTTGTGTTTTTTATTATTATGTTCCCTGTCGTCTTATGGCACTTAACTTTCCTCTTTGCATTTACTCTGAGGTCAAAATTTTCCTATTCTAGTGCCTCACATTGAGTTGTGAGTGTTTTGATCTGAGCCTGAAGGGCAAGAATATCAGTATAATATCGTTCAATCCAAAGCATACAAATGTCACATTGTACTGAAGGAACGACCTGCTGGTGAAGCGTACGGTCAAGCATGGTCGTATCAAATTTACCTACCATTTGCTCTGGACTAAACCCGATCCCCGAGAAACCCTTCTCTCCCTTGAGACACAGTGGAATATTAGTAACAAATTCATATGATTGAGCCGAATCAGTTCTATGACAATCTGGATCTTCTAAAGACAAGAAATCTTCAATTTCAGAATCTGAGACCTCATTGACCTCAATCGGGTCGATCGAGCTCAAATGAGGTTTATTTTGATTTCTCAATTTTCTTGAGATAAGTTGACCAACTCTTTTGTTTTTGAAACCCTAGATCCATGTGTTTTTGTTTTGTCTGATTGTGATTTTTTTTTATGTCGGGTTTCACAGTGGCGTTATGGCCAGCATCTAATTCATGCACAAGGGTTTCACTCAACTCAAAACCAACAACATGTTTCTCGTGTGGGGTTTGACTGGGAATTACCTTATCTAGAGGGTTTGTATCTGGCTCATTATTTGGAATGTCAGATTGTTTTTTCACCAAAGGTTCACCCGAATCAGGTCCTTCTATAGGAATGGTAGAAACAAAACCATTTCTCGCTAAGAATCCATCCGAACAATCATCTACGGTTGTCAAATGGTGGGTTAACAGAATTTTGATCAAGCCATGGTGGAAAATACTAGAGTCGAGGCTTTGTTTTTTATACCTTTTAGACATCTTGTACATGCTTCTCAACAAATAGAAAGGCACATTCAAATGAAAACCTATGAAGTGCATAAGCATTTGTATATGATAGAGAAAAACTAAACCATAACGACCCTCACATGTCACAATTTTTTTAAGGATCAATAGCAGACCATGCCACCTATGTTTAACTAAAGAAATGGGGATACCTTTCTCGCAGTAATCAATTTTCCTGGAGATCATGAAGAGGCTCCAAGGTATTTCTTCGATCTTCGAGTTTTTGAACCACTTCTCTCCAGTAGATGGAAGCCCTATGTCTTCACTCACAAACTCCTCAATTACCTCTAATTGGATATCTCCAATTTTTTCCCTACACCCATCGAAAGTCTGTGCAAATTCCTTAGCCACACGAAGGTTATACCCTTCGAACCTTTTGATAAAGGCACCCCATCCCTGACCTTTTAAATATTCAACTTCATCATCATGCAATAGCAATTATTGAGATCCATTCGGCTCTACTCGAACAACAGGAGCCATTAAAAATATGATTGAACTGTAACAAGGGCGACACGAAACAACTCTAGGTTTGGATGGCAGAAGCAAAAGGAACAAATCTGACTGGATAAAATGGAAACAAACAAAGAAAAACCCATGTGGAATAATACTATAAACAACGAGGTTTTGGTCATGATGCTTGACCGTACCTGGTAATGAAAACCTCACATACAGATCATGAAAAAACCTTCAACCCGTAATGAAAAGCTCATAAATATACTCTCCCAACAAAATGGATTAAGTACAGGGTACAAGGTTTGCGCATTAATTATCATGACTAGCTGTTACACATTATTTTCGTCATCCCCATGACCGTTAATGATGTAAACCTATATGTTGTCTTCAGAGGGGTCCGTGACCTGAGTTCCTAAAGAGAGAAGAGAGAAGAACTTTTCCTGAGAAAAGAAGTTGCATTTTCCTGTGTAAAAACCTTATAAAAAAGGAAGTTCACAGGCTGCCTATGTATTAGGGTGCGAGAATGCCTGATTCTCACAGGCTGCATCATAGCTAAGGTGCGAACAGTTCGCAGGTTTCACTATAAGCAGGGTGTGATAATTCTTACACGTGGGAAAAACAAGTGTTTTCTTGAATCTTCTAGAAGGAGAAACTTCCATGGTGAGGTGGCATCCAAATGGTTTGGATCTTACTCGCTTTCATGATTTAGTGGGATCATCCTAACCTCCTCACCTTATCCTCTTCAACTTATAAAAGGAGAGGAGCTCTCATGGAGAAGGGGTTCTGGAGCTTGTATCTTTTGTTGGCTTGGACTTATTAGCTTGGTTGGAGTGGCTTTGAGATTTTCCTTTGTCAAGATAGATTGTGAATATTATCAGATCTATGCTCTCAGAATTGTTGGAGTGAAAGTGTGTGGGGAATGAAGGACAGTTGGAAGGGACCTTATGACATCAAGGCCATGGTTGTAATCTCTCTTTCACATTTAATATGATACAGTAATATGATTCTTTCCTATAAAGCTTGTTGTGTTTTATTGTATGATTCCTTGATCACATACATAGGTTTATATTGAGTTTATGCTATTGCTATCACTTTGGTTGGTTGCATTCTTTTATAGGATCATCATTGTATGAGCGTTGGAATGGAGCTAGGATGGAGATGGTGAGAGGAAGCGACATTTAAACGGTATGTCACCTATCCCACTTTAGTTAGTAAATTCAATATCTAAAACTTAAGGAAAGCATCATGTTCTGGTGTGTTTTGTTCTAGATCCAGGTGGATCTAGGGAGATCAATTAGTGTTCGCACCTACCGATTAATCTGATAAAAAAATTGGTGACTCCGCTGGGGAACGAATTGTTTCCTAGTTAGTCTAGTTTCCCTTTATTTGATTGCTTTTTTTCTGGTCTCTGAGTCTGTGGGAGATCCATCCAGACTCTCTATATCTGAAAGTTCACTCAAATTTAGTCCTTTTTCAAATTTTTGCTTGTTTACAGGCATTCTCGCACAGTACCCTTTAGTGTCCTGTGAGAAACACCTGTGTTCACACCCTAGTGTTAAGTCCAGTGCGAACCCCTCGCAGTCAACCTTTGTTCAGCCTGCAATAATCTTTGATTCTCGCACTTTAATACACCACTAGCCTGCGAACTTGTTTTTAAATTTTTTTGGCTTGGGTCTTGTCACTTTTTGATGCCCAGTTTTGTTTTGAACAACTGGATTGAACTTTTGGAGCCTATATTGATCTGTTTACAATCTTCTTGACATTATTTGAGTTTCTTTTATCCATATTTGCTTTGTTTGGTTTTGAAGAATTAGTCACTTGCTTTGAGTGTCTTTCAATTACAAAGAATGTGTTTTCTTTAGAATTGTTTAGGGAAAGATCAGATTTCTTCTGAATAGTTCGCTTTAAAAGAGAAATTTTAGTTTGGGTTTCTTTGTTTTAAGAAAGTTCATTATTGCTTTTAATGAAATTTTTGAAACAAAAAGATTTAATTTCTTGCTTTATGTTAGATTGGGGGCATCCTTGCATTTCAAGTAGCAAAATTGCATGATTCTTGACATTTTTTGGTCTTAAATTATGAAAAAAAATCCCCCTCATGGCCGGGGGGGGCCATGAATCGTAGATTGGTGTACAATACCTTTTTCTCATTTCTTGAGAATCTTGATATTGATGAGTTTTAAAATTTTGGGACATTGTGCATATGGGAATGATAACTGTTTTCTCCTTCTCGTAGCATAGCTTTCATCGAAATGAAAAGATTTCATCTTCATATCTTTGCATAATTTTCGAGTCGGTCAAAACACCATATTGTCCATGACGTCTTCCTTTTGAGTAACAAGAGCCATAAAATAAAGCGCTTATAAAAATTGATTAGACATTTTTATCTTTTCTGGTAGCAAACCTACATTAGATTAGTCGTAGGGCTTTGGAATAAGTGTGAAAGATAACTTTCCAAAGCTGCAAACAAACATAGTATCTTGTGATAGGGAGAGTTAAATCCACTTACTACATTTTGTCCTGGGAATCCCTTCTAACACAAGGGTCAAACACAAGGTCGCATTGATATTGACAGAGTTACTCACCCTGCTTTGTTGATATCGGTGTAGAGATTGCACGTATTACGGGGGTCACTCAGAGGTATACCCATAATGATGAGTGGAAGCCTTTTGAGTTGATTTCGGGCTAGATACCCTACCCTTGCGTGTGGATCGGACTGTCGACTGTCCCCCCAGGCTTTATTGTTGTCGATGGTAACCTTAGTGGCCTATCTCTTTAGGGTCTTTACACAAGGTGACTGTGGAGGGGCAAGTCTTCACGGTACCTGGAATCGACATTGGCCAAACTCACTCGGGCTCCTTGGAGGGTATACCCACGATTATGTGTGGGAGCTTACACCAGGGTGTAAGTCCGTTAAGCAGGTCGTCAACGTAACTTTTCAACCCACTCTCTCTTAGCCCCTTCTTACTTTGTTCTCACGACATTGGATTTCATCACCAACTAGTGTGCTCATTGTGAGAAGGTTTTGTTTGCTTGCTTGCTTACTAGATTTTTAGCGTGTGTTGTTTATTCTCCCTAGTGGACTCTAGATTGGATTTTTTAATGGCGTCAGTTCCCGGAATGACCAATGAAGGAACTCTTGCTCTAGGGGAACCTTTTATTTTTCCTTCTTATGGAAACATTGGTCCTCCTCACATCGCTACTTTGAGCCTTCCAGGTCTCACTATTGGATTATCGGCATAGTTGTTTTCCACTCAGGTAATCCCGAATGCAGTTAGTGCTTCAGTCACAAGTACTTCCTCCCAAGAGAATCAACCTCATGTTGATCCTTCACCTTCTTCACCAGTAAGGTATTATTCGCCTTCTTCGCTTGCAATGTTTCCTTTCGTTTCATCTTCTTCATTGGGTGAAATTTCCAAAGCTAGTAACCCGGTGAATAAGAAGAAGAAGAAAAGAAAGAATAAGAAGAAGAAAGTTAAGCAGGGATAAAAACTTCCAACCACTGTCAAACATGTTGGAAAACAACCAGTTACTGTTAATCATGCTAGGAGTGTTGATGATGTCAATATCACCCAAACAACCCGTAATCCCAAGTACCCTTGCAGGCTTTGTAAGGGTAGCCATCTTCTTAAGGAATGCCATGGTCTATCCAAGGTTATAGAAGCATGGTATACACATCCTCACCAACCCACGTCGTTAGCCTCTGAACAACATGCTGACAACCCCCCGTCAACCAGTCATGATACGATTGGGATGAAGAAAAGTAGAGTCAAGTTCTCGTGTATGTTATGCAAAGGGATTCATCTCACTCACCTTTGTCCTCATATGGACGAAGCCTCTAAATTACTGGAAGACATGACTGTTTCACAACCTCAACTTCTAGCTGTTTACCGTAATCTTTCTCTCAACCCTCCAATAGTTGATGGAATGATCACTCTGGTCCCTTCACCTGTCAATCCGGTTGATCATGTCATCAATATGGTCACATCCTTAGTTGAACCAGTTGACAAAGTGGTTGATCCGATACCATCCTCGGTCAATCGTGTTCTCCCCTCAGAGAGTGGAACTAAAGAGGTCGATCTGATCCCATCCTCGGTCGATCCCACCCTCCCGTTAGAGAGTGTCACCCAAGTGGTCGATCCGTTTACACCTGTCGACCCCATTCTCCCCTTGGAGAATGAAACCCAAGTGGTCGATCTGATCTCTCCATCGGTCAATCCTACTCTCCCGCTCAAGAGTAAACTCGATACTGCCCATGTTTTTCTCGTTGATACAGACTCTGCCATGTCGAGGGGTATTCCTCCTTCTCCCGTAGGAAACCCTCCAAGTAATGAGGCCATCCATTTTGATTGGGGTGTGCTAACTGGACCTCATCTTCCCTCTCACATTCCTTTCCAAATTACTGTACAGGTTTGTGGTCAGGACGTTCCTCAAAAGCTAATAGATGAAGGTTTGTCTATTAGTATTTTGTTCTCTTTTGCTTGGAAAGCTTTGGGTTGTCCTCCACTTGCGTCGATTATGCAGAATCTGTTAGCTTTAAACAGAAGAACTAGTCAACCTTTAGGGACCCTTCCTCAGTTTCCTGTAACTTTGGGAGGGAAAACTGTCTTCATTGATGTCATGGTAGTCCAAGACAACTTGGATTTTTCTTTACTCTTTGAGCGAGATTATGTCTATGCCATGAAAGCTATTGTGTCTACTCTTTTTCGTGTGATATCTTTCCCTCACGATGGACGAGTTGTGATTGTTGATCAACTTTCATTCATTGACCCTGACTGGATTACTTCCCTGAATGGTTCTTATATGCAGATGGTATCGCCCCCATCACAGGTCAATTATGTGGCATTGTCGCCCATGGCTTCAACTTCTAATGACTTAGATCCAGTAGTTGACATGGTGATCTCTTCGATAGGGTTGTTAGAGCCTGATCTCTTTACTCCTGTCGCGACCCTCGACATGGTTTCCTTCCAGAGTGTGTTTCTTCCTTCCAGTGAAGACCTCTTGGAATCCATGACCGAGTTTTGTCCCTTGACATGGTGTCATTCCGCAGCATTGTCCTCTTAGAATCCATGATCAAGAAGAGAGGTTTCGAGGATAGTTTTTGCATCTCTGAGGCAACCTCGTTAAAAAATGAAACAAAGGTCTTTGAGCATGGTTTTTTGATTTCAAGCTCGTTAAAAAATGAACCACTTATGAGGATAGTTTTTCGTCTCTGTGGCAACCTCGTTAAAAAATGAAACAGAGGTTACAAGCATAGTTCTTGTTTCTGTGTCAAGCTCGTTAAAAAATGAAATAGTTTTCCCCCTCTCTATTTGAGTCAAGTCATTCCTCTAGTATTTGAAGCTTCATTTCATTCTCCTTTGTAATTGGATGAAACGAAGCTTGGGGGGAATTTTCCTCAGCCTCTGGACTTCATGTTGAAGTTAAGCAGCTAGTTTCTTAAGCTGGGGGCTAAGTACCAACCATCCATGTGTTACGCGTTGGGAAGTCGCAAGCATAGTTTTCTATGGTTCAAGCTTGTGTAAAATTGAAACCACTTACCTCAAGCATAGTTTCCTCTGATTCAAGCTTGTGTAAAAATGAAACCAGGTTCAAGCATAGTTTTTGTTTTGTTTTAAAGCTTGCATAAAAATGAAAACAATCCCAAGCTCAGTCTTTGTTCTTTCTCATGCTCGTAAATACATGAGAATAAGTTACCGAGCTTAGTCTTTGTTCTTTCTCGTGCTCGTAAATCAATGAGAATGTAACTGAGTATACTTTTATCACTTTTTCAAACTCGTAAAATTTATACGAAAAAGGAACCTCGTGGAGTTCCCTTTAAGCTCTTTTCAGACTCTCTAAACATGAAAAGATTGTCGAGCGACCTTGTTCTGTTCACGCTCGTAAAAGTATTTGAATAAAATGTTTGATGGGCGATAGTTTATCTCTTTTTCGGTCTCATCGGACTATTTTACGAAAAAGGAACTGAGAGAGTTCTCTTTTAAGTGTTTTTCCAGACTCTATAATCATGAAAAACCTTCGAGTTTTCTATCTTTGGACTCGTTAAACAAACATCGACAGGCCCATACGGGACCGAACCACTTCTTCCTAGGGTTCGTTAAACATACTCCGAGGGACTCGTCCGAAGGATGAGCTTACATTTACAAGCATATGTTATCCTCCTCAAGCTTGCATAAAAATAAAGAGGTACTCGCCGGAAATGGTGGGGGGAAAATTGGGAAAGAAATATATCTAAACCTGTATTCCATGGAAGAGTCACTTTTGAACATGACACCCTTTCACTCGCCTTGTGTCTAGGTTGGAAAATCCACTTGTCTCCTGATCATACTCCTATAAGATTACAAAGTGGTATGTGATCCTTGTTGTTGAGTCAGTATTTCCAAGACAGTTGTTGTGTCGTCAATATGTTCAAAAAGATGTCCAACTTGAAAAGCCTTCTATTGCGTCGGCCATTTCTGCAGTCTTTAAGCCTTCTATTGTGTCTGCCATCCCTGAGTCAGTCCTGAATCACTTGTTACTCTGATCTACATCAAATCTTGTTACTTGTTTCGTGTCATTGATGTGGGATACATTAAGGCCCTCCTGTGACGA
>ML796428.1:210815-223414 GCA_009831015.1 Picea engelmannii
AGGGGACCACTTTGGAGTTCATCCATATTTAATTCTTATCAACCATGAAAAAACAATAATGAGTCATATTTACATCAAACAATATTGGGTCCATTACCCAAACCTTTGTGCTATGGGGATTTCTTCAAGGGTTGACATCAATGGCAACCAACCTTAATCAACGATCTTCCCCTTTGACATTGATGGAAGCACTCTAATGCAATACTGAAATCATATCACTCATGCTCCCCCTGGAACCATGCCTTTGTCCTCTTCATCTAATAAATCTGCTCCCCCTAGAACCATGCCTATGTCCTCTGCATCTGATAAATGTCTCCCCCTTTGTAATCAATGCCAAAGGTATCTTTCCATCTAGGGTTGCTCCCCCTGACAGATTGTCCTCTTATGGTGCTTCCTCATGTACATCTAAGACATATAAGATAAGCATTCAAAAAGCATTCATTTTTGGAGTAGAAATAACTCCAAGTATTTGGCGAAGATATTCAAAGGCTTTCCATGGAAGTGGTTTTGTAAAGATGTCTGCCACTTGTTCTTTTGTGCCCACATACTCAACTCTGATGTTCTTTTCTGCAACTTGTTCCTTTAGAAAGTGATACTTGATTGGAATGTGCTTCGTCTTAGAGTGCATCACTGGGTCTTTTAAGATATTGATGGCACTTGTATTATCACAATATATTGGAATGGGCTCATCATACTCAGCCTGTATATCTGTCAAATTTTGTTTCATCCAAAGAACATGTGTACAACATGTTGCTGCTGCAATATACTCTGCCTCGGTTGTAGATAGAGATACAGATGATTGTTTCTTGCTTAGCCATGATACCAAACACTCACGTANGTGATATATCTTTTCCTTTTGGATACCATAATCCAAACTCTTATGTTCCTTTGAGATATCTAAAGATCCTCTTTACTGCTAATACATGTGATTCCGTTGGTGTTGCTTGAAATCATGTCACCTGTCCAACTGCTTGCATTACATCTAGTCTAGATGTTGTCACATATAGTAGGCTGTCAATCATTGACCTATATTGCCTCTAATATGTAGACTTTGAATCATCATCTTTGCTCAACTTACAACTGGTTTGCATGGGAGTGATAACTGGTTTTCAATCTTTCATTCCGAACCTATTTAGCATTTCTATGATATACTTGGTTTGAGAAATAAAAATTACTTGGTTGATTTGATGTATCTGAAGTCCCGGAAAGAAGGATAGTTCTCCAAGTAACAACATTTCAAATTCATTCTGCATGTCTTTTGCAAATTTCTGGCTTAACATGTTATCATCACTACCAAAAATAATATCATCAACATAAACTTTAATTAATAAAATATTACCTTGACTTACCTTGATGTAGAGGTTGTTACCTACACTTTCTTTTCTGAACCATGTCTGTTGCAGATACTTATCCAGTCTGGATTACCATGCTCTAGGAGCCTGTTTTAGACCATAAAAGGCCTTCTTTAATTTACACACATAGTTTGTGTTCTCTTATAACTGAAATCCTTCTGGTTGTTCAATGTAGACTTCTTGTTCAAGGTCCCCATTCAGAAAAGATGATTTTAAATCCATCTGATATACTTTAACATTTTTGGAGCATGCATAAGCTAAAAGCAAACGGATTGCTTCCATTCTGGCAACTGGGGAAAATGTCTCTTCAAAGTCGATTCCTTCAATCTATGCATATCCTCTACATACCAATCTAGCTTTGATCCTTGTAACCTGTCCATCTTCATTCAATTTATTCCTGAAAACCCATTTTGTGTCGATCACATTCTTATTCTTTGGTCTTGGAACCAATTTCCAAGTGTCATTTTTCTCTATTTGATCCAATTCTTCATCCATTGCCTTATTCCAAAATTCATCCTTAATCGCTTCTTCAAAACAGTTTGGTTCAATTGTAGATAAGAGTGCTAGGTGTGTTTGTTCTGGTGAACGGATTTTTCTTCTAGTCTCAACTCCTCCATCTTTGTTTGCAATAATCTGATCTGAAGGATGATTCTTCTGTACTCATTTGCTAGGTGTCTTTGGAGATACTTGTTGAAATTGCTCTTCTACTTCTATCGGATTCTCTTCATCTTCATCTTCCTCTTCTTCTTCTTTTTCATCTTCTTCTTCAAAAAGTTGTTCCATTGATTTGTTTTCTTCTTTCTTTGATTCTGGTCTGCCTGTTTCATCAATTGTTATGTTGATTCTTTCCACAACTTTGTTTAATCTTAGACTGTAACACTTGTATGTTTTCCTTGTACTTGAGTAACCAACAACTATTCTTTTGTCCACACAAGAGTCAAACTTTCCCATTCTGCCATCTTCTCTTTTGATGTAGCATTTGCTTCCAAAAACTCTAAAGTGTTTCACATTTACTGGTCTCCCTTTCCATAACTCGTAGGGAGTTTTATCAGTGTTGTTTCTAAGCATTACTCTTCTTTGAATGTGAACTGTCCTATGCACTACCTGTGTCCAAAAAATATCTGTCAACTTTGAATCCATTATCATTGTTCGAGCCATTTCTTGTACTATCATGTTCTTTCTTTCAACAACTCCATTCTGTTGAGGTGTCCTAATGATGGAGAATTTCCTTTTTATTTCATGATTGTTGCAGTAGTCCATAAATTTCTTTGAGGTGAATTCTCCTCCATTATCCGATCTTAAGCATTTGATTCTTGAATCCATCTCATTTTCAACCATTTCCTTGTAGATCTTGAAATTTTCAAAAGCTTCTGATTTGTTCTTGAGAAATCAAACTGCAGTCATTCTTGTATAATCATCAACTAATAATATAAAGTATCTCTCACCTTTTAATCATTTTATTATAGTTGGTCCAACTAGATCAGTATGCACAATTTCCAGTGGTTTTGTTGTTGAATATTCCTTTGATTTGAACCTCGTCTTTGTTTGTTTTCCTTGTTGGCAATGATTTCATAAAGTGTTGGTTGGTTTTGTGATTTGGGGCATTTCTCTGACTGCTTCTCTTTTGCTTACTTTGACAAGGTTATCAAAATGCATGTGACTCATTCTTCTATGCCATAGCCAACTTTCATCTTCATTTCCTAGACAACACTTTTCATTTCCAATTTCGCTTAACACATATATGTTGCTTGAAGTTCTTGCAGTTGTAGCGACCAATTTCCCTTAACCTTATTTTCTTATCTCACACTTTTGTGAATCGAAAGTAACTTTATGACCTAGGTCACACATTTGACTTACACTTAAAAGATTATGTTTCATATCTTCTACTAGTAGAACATTTTCTTCCTTTTCATTCTTGTTCCCAATTCTGACTGTGCATTTTCCAATGATTTTGGATGAATCATCATTTCCAAAGGAGACCGATCCATCTCTTTCCTTTTGTAATGGAAGAAACTTCTCTCTATCACCTGTCATGTGTTCTGAACATCCACTTTCAACATACCAACCATGTTTCTTCTATTTAGCTTGTAGAGCGACTGTGCATTCTTCATTGCTATACTGATCTTGATTTCTTATCCATGTCATTTTCTGAGGTTATTGTTTGTGACTCTATTGAGGTTCTTTAGGAGGGACTGTCATTCTGCAATTTTTGGCCATGTGTCCAAAATTGTTACATTTGTAACATTCCACTTCAGTGCTCAAAGATTCAAACCTGTTGTAACTTCTTCTCTGCATTTCACTAGGCCTTCTTGAATAACCCCTTTGTGTATGGCTCTCAAAGTAGTTATTGTTCCTGTTGTTAGCTCTGCAATCTACATCTTTATGTCCAAAATTATTACATGCATAAAATAAACCAAAAAATATAGTTTGATACCTGGTAGATGAAGATCTTATGAAAGGAGGTGCTCTTATGAATCTTTCTTCTTCTTGAAGCCTGTCTATCTATTGTTGATTCTGAAATCTGAATCTTGTCGGTGGAGGAGTGTCCCTGTAATCTTCCTTGTATATCTTTTTATCCCCTTTGAATGTTTCTGCATAACTTTTTGGATTTGTTTATTGCTATGTTGTTTTGGAGCTTGATCTTTTTTCTGTCTGATTGTATCCAAGTCCGAACTTGTCAAGATAAGATTTTTTACTGTTGATAATGTCATCCAAAACTTTTGAGCTATTCTGCATATTTTTCTTTTGAATATCCTTTCTTGGTGTGACAATCTCTGCTTCCAGGTTTCTAATGATCATGTCCTTTCCTTCTAGTTGTTCTTTGAGTGCTTCTTCAATTCTATTATCTTCTTCTATTTGAACCTTCAATTTTGTGATCATTTGTTCTAGTTCTTGAGTGTCTTTTTTCTTATCTAGTTCTGCTTGTAGTTTCTTGTGTTTCTTCTTTTCTCTTCTGAAAACTTCTATGGCATTCATTAATTCTTTTTGGAAGTCAACTTCTACCTCTTCAATTTCGTATTCATATGCTTCTTCATATTCTTCTTCAGTGTCTTCTTTATCAGAGTCTTCTACTTCCATGAATAGAACTCTCCATGTTTCATTATCACTGAATTCATCTTCATCTGATAATGAAATGTCTTCTTTGGTGCAAATTTTTTTCTTGAAAACTTTCTTTGTAGTTCTTTTACCCTTATATTTTTGTCTGCCTTTTCAGTAACCTTCATCATTTCTCTTTTTCTTATGAGGACATTTGTTAGAAAAATGACCAATAACATCACAATCAAAACAAATTAAAGGAATCTTACCTCTGTACCTACTGTTGGTTCCCTTGTTCAGTCTTTTGACGAAGTTGGCCACTTCTTCATCATCTTCCGAGACGTCGTTGCTACTGCTATATTCTTCTTGTTCCTTTTTCTTTTTCTTTGATCTTTTGTATGCTTTGAAGGCTGCTTCTTTTACATCTGAATTTTCCTGTTCAATTCTCATCTCATATGTTGTGAAGATTCCATGCAATTCATCCATGCTTATTGAGTTTAGATCTGATCTTTCTTCTAGTGCCGATATCTTAGGGTTGAATCTCATAGGAAGAGATCTTAGTACATTTTGAACAATTACAGATTCTTTGATTTATTCTCCCAATCCTATGATTGCATTCACTGTTTCATCGACTCGTAAGAAGTAGGCTATGATATCTTCATCTTCCTTCATTTTTAGTTGTTCGAACTGATCTCTGTAAGTTTGAAGCTTTACTGCTTTGAATTTTGAATCTCCTTCATAAATACTTCAAATCTTGTCCCAAATCTCTTTAGCAGATTGACAATGTGCAACTTTGGTGAATACCATATCACTGAGACCATTCAAAAGTGCATTTAAGGCTTTGGAATTATTCTCACCGATTTTCACTGCTTTGTCATTTTTTGGTGTAACTACTGGTGTTGTCTATCCATCTACAATTGATTGTCAAACTTGAAATCCATGTACTTGTATATATGTCTTCATCCTTATGCTCCAAAAAGCATACTTTTGTCCATCAAACTGGTATTCCATTTTTATACGAGTTGGTACTCTCCATGATCTACCTTTCAGTGGTTAAACTGATTTCTGAAGGAACCTGCTCTGATACCAATTGTTGGATTACTGAGAGGGGGCGTGAATCAGTAATAGCGTAATTATAATCATTTTTCTTCAAGTGTTATTTCAATGTAGAATTATTATCCAATAATGAGCAGTAAAAAATAAACAATCACACACATACATAGTACACCAATATTTTACGTGGAAACCCAAATCGGAAGAAAACCACAGAATGTTTTTTCTTATATGTATTAAATAATTACATTCAATGGAAGCACCAACTTCCTTTGTTTTCCAGTTGCAACTGGAAGGAGGCTCAAACCACCTAGTTTCTCAGTCTACAAACTGAGGGAAGCTTCAACTCCCCAATTCTCTGGCTACAACCAGAAGGAGGCTACAACCCCTAATGTTCTCCATCTACAACCGGAAGGTGGCTACAACCATCTGTCCTTGCCCCGTCCTGCCACCCTAAAGTAGAAGTAGAATGATGGAACCATTGTCACACTATCACTGTGATATATACCGCTGTAAACCTGTACCAATAAATCTAAACCATGCATCAACCATGCATCAACCTGCACCTCAACCTGTAATCAACCTGTACCATAAACAAGTGCATCAACCATGCACCAACTTGTAATCAACATGTACCATAAACAAGTGCATCCAACCATGTACCAAGTATGTACCAATAATGTGTCAACTACTCATCAACTATGACTCATCAATATGTACCAACATTATCAACTATACACCTCATGTATGTGCTCCAACTCATCAACTACTTGTCTCAACCATGTACTCAACATGTACCACAACCAAAATCTCTCATCAATTTCATCATACAAATATGATTTGTAGATATGTAATAGACCTGGTGTATATGATCACATTCCTGCAAACCTTCCTTAACTTTAAAAACAAGAGACTAGCATTTTTATCGAACTTTTTTTTAGTCTCACATGCCTAGTTTTGGATTAGTCAACAACCCTAACTTGAAGTAGTCATAACTTTGAACTTGTAATGTATAAAGATATGAAACTGATATACAATGTTCGTCAATGTGTTTTATGTAATTTATCCAAGTTTCACTAGTTGGAATCTCTCAGAAAAGGAGTTATAGCAAAAAAGTCATACCTTCTTGAATTTGGGCTTATTCTAGAGAGTGACCTTGTAGAGCATGCCCCGCACAAAATATTTGATGAATTGATCTAAAAATGTTACAAAGCACACTAAAGAATATAAAATAACCAACACATTTGGTCTCACTGACTTTGGATCTGTTATGAATAAGTTATGATGTTTTTACCCGAAACACTTGATTTTGACTAGTTTCAGGACTAGCCACAAACCCTATTTTCCACGGAGTGTAACTCCCAAAATACAACGACCCACAAGTTGATTATTTTACCACGGATACTTGGATATGTTTTCTCACTTTCATAGTAATTTCACGGTCTGAATCATTATAGAAAAAAAATTATAGCGAAAATGGTGAGATGACCTGTAAATAACATACCTTAGAAAGCACCATCAAAAGAATTTATCCTTCCTTGCATTTCGGTCTTCTTTTCTTCACCTTCACTCAGAATTTCAGTTTATATATCCTTGGTTACCTCAGACACATATAGATATCCAATATTCTCAAGTGTGTTTCAAATGAGAGATCATTGCCTCTTATTTATACTCTCCAAGTAGCTTCCTTAAAAACATCTTCTAGGTCACTTGGCCCACTTTCCTTATTTTAAGGTTGGGTCCACTTCTAATTTCTCCATTAAATTTATTATTGAAATAATTTACTTTGTATTCACTTTTAATTATAATACACTCATCACTTCACTTTATTATTTACCTTTTAAAATCTTTTAAACCACTTTGACTACTTTGACCTTTTGGGTCTTCTAGATGACATATGAGGGTCCTCCAACTTCGTAAGGCCATAACTCTCAAACCATGAGGAGTTATGTGAGTTCTGCATACCACAAGAAATGGCATGACATGTAATATCCATATAGAATAGTATTATCTGAATATATATCATAACTCATACCGTTACCCATCAAACAAACTTGGGTCCATTACCCAAACCTGGGGTCTCCAACTTCTCATGGACATAACTCTCTAACCATGAGGAATTATGTGACGTTCCACATACCACCAAAAATGACATGACAAGAACTATCCATCTAGGATATTTTCCCTGACAAATTCACTTTCCTTTATCTCATTATTTCACAATTAAGCATGGGTTCTCTTACTCCACAAAACGTCTTCCCATGAGGGCTTTCACCATAACGGGACCACTTTGGAGTTCATCCATATTTACTTCTTATCAACCATGACAAAACAATAATGAGTCATATTTACATCAAACAATATTGGGTCCATTACCCAAACCTTTGTGCTACGGGGCTTTCTTCAAGGGTTGACATCAATGGAAACCAACCTCAATCAACACTTGTTTGCCAAATATCCCTTCCAAGATGGTTCAGGCTTCATTGGGAGTCTTACAAGAAGATATATGAAAAAGGAGATCGAGAGAAATAAGACTGAAAATTGTTTCGAGTGCCTCATCTATGCAATTTAAGTACTTGGATTTTTCTATGGATTATATCGGATATGTATCTGTATTCATGGTTAACCTGTACAACCCTCTGGCTCGGAGATGTATGGTTATTTTCCCCTTCCATGCAAAATAGTTGTAAGGTGTAATAATGAAGTCTTCCTGGAATTCCATATTTCCGTTGTCTTCAATCTTTTTTACCTGCAAAAAATTTTGGTGTATCTTTTTCTTAGCATTCTGTTGACTTTGATACCATGTAAATGTGTTGAACCCTCATAGAATATATCTAGCTAAACAATAATACACACATTTGTTGATTAATGTTGGTTGTCATTGATGTCAACCCTTGAAGAAAGCCCCGCAGCACAAATGTTTGGGTAATGGAACCAAGATTGTTTGATGTAAATATGACTCATTATTGTCTTTTCATGGTTGATAAGAAGTAAATATGGATGAACTCCAAAGTCTTCCCCTTATGGTGAAAGCCCTCACGGGAAGACGCTTTGTGAAGTAAGATAACCCATGATTTAGTGTGGAATAATGAGATGAAGGAAAATGAATTTGTCAGGTAAAATATCCTAGATGGATAGCGTTTGTCATTCCATTTATGGTGATATGTGGAACATCACATAACTCCTCACGGTTAGAGAGTTATGGCCATGATAAGTTGGAGACCCTAGGTTTGGGTAATGGACCCAAGTTTGTTTGATGGATAACGGTATGAGTTATGATATATTTTAAGATAATACTATTCTATATGGATAGTACATGTCATTCCATTTTTGGTGGTATGTGTAACATCACATAAATCCTCACGGTTTGAGAGTTATTGCCTTACGAAGTTGGAGGACCCTCATATGTCATCTAGAAGCCCCAAAAGGTCAAAGTAGTCAAAGTGCTTTAAGAGATTTTAAAAGGTAAATAATAAAGTGAAGTAATGAGTGTATTATAATTCAAAATGAATACAAAATAAAATATTTCAATAATAAATTTAATGGATAAATTAGAAGTGGGTTAACCCTAAAATAAGGAAAGTGGGGCCAAGTGACCTAGAAGATGTTTTTAAGGAAGCTACTTGGAGAGTATAAATAAGAGGCAAGTCTTTCTCATTTTAATTACACTTGAACATATTGAATATCTATAGGTGTCTGAGGTAACCAAGGATATCTAAGATGAAATTCTAAGGGAAGTTGAAGAAAAGAAGGCTGAAATGCAAGGAAGGATAAATTCTTTTGATGGTGCTTTCTAAGGTGTTTCGGGTAAAAATGTCATAACTTCTTCATAAAATATCCAAATTCAGTGAAACCAAATGTTTTGGTTAGGTTACAATCTATAGTATGTTTTTTCAAAGTTTTAGATCAGTTCAACAAATATTTTGTGCGAGGCATGCTCTACAAGGTCGCTGTCTAGAATAAGCTAAAATTCAACAAGGTATTCCATTTTTGCTATAACTCTTTTTCTGAGAAGTTCCAAGTAGTGAAACCTGGAGGAATTGCATAAAAAACACTGAAGAACATTGTGTATAAGTTTCAGATATTTATACATTACAGATACAAAGTTATTATCACTTCAATTTAGGGTTGTTGACTAATCCAAAACTAGGCATGTGAGACTGAAGAAAAGTTTGATGAAAATGCTAGTCTCTTGTTGTTGAAGTTAAGAAAGGTTTGCAAGCATGTGATAATATACACCAGGTCTATTACAGAGCTACAAATCAGATTTGGATGATGAAATTGATTAGGGATTTTGGTTGAGGTACATGTTGAGTACATGGTTGAGACAAGTAGTTGATGAGTTGGCACATATATGAGGTGTATAGTTGATTATGTTGGTACATATTGATGATTCATAGTTGATGATTAGTTGACACATGATTGGTACATACTTAGTACATGGTTGGATGAACTTGTTTATGGTACAGGTTGATTCCAGGTTATTTGGTACTAATTGGTACATGGTTGATGCACTTGTTTATGGTACAGGTTGATTACAGGTTAAGGTACAGGTTGATCCATGGTTGATGCATAGTTCAGATTTATTGGTATAGGTTTACAGCGTTATATCTCACAGTGACAGGTTGACAGTGGTTCCATCATTCTACTTCTACTTCAGGGTGGCAGGACGGGGCAAGGACAGGTGGTTGTAGCCACCTTCCGGTTGTCGCCGGAGAACATAGGGGGTTGTATCCTCCTTCTAGTTGTAGCCAAAGAATTGGAGAGTTAGAGCTTCCCTCAGGTTGTAGACTACAAAACTAGGGGGTTGGAGCCTCCTTCCAGTTGTAGCTGGAAAAAAAAAGGAAGTTGGTGCTTCCAATGAATGTAATTCTTCAAGACATATAAGAAAAAGCATTCTGTGGTTTTCTCTCGATTTGGGTTTCCATGTAAAACATTGGTGTACTATGTATGTGTATGTTTGTTCATTTGTTTGTTGCTTATTTACTCTGCAATTATTGGATGATAATGCTTCATTGATATAACACTTTGATTATATGGTTAAAAATGATTAATTTTCTCTATTACTGATTCAACCCCCCTCTCAGTAATCCAACAATTGGTACCAGAGAAGATTCCTTCAGAAATTAGTTTAACCACTGAAAGGTAGATCATGGAGAGTACCAACTCATATAAAAATGTAATACCACAGTTTGATGGATAGAATTATGTCTTTTGGAGCGTAAGGATGAAAACATATATACATGCACAAGGATTTCAAGTTTGGAAATCAATTGTAGATGGATACATAGCACCAGCAGTTCTACCTACAAATGAAAAAGAAGTAAAACTTGGTGAGAATAATTCCAAAGCCACAAATGCAATTTTGAATGGTCTCAGTGATACGGTATTCACCAAAGTTGCACACTATAAATTCGCTAAAGAGATTTGGGACAAGCTTCAAAATATTTATGAAGGAGATACAAAAGTCAAAGAAGCAGAGCTTCAGACTTACAGAGGTCAGTTCAAACAACTAAAAATGAAGGAAGATGAAGATATCGCAGCCTACTTCTTACGAGTTGATGAAACTGTGAATGCAATCATAGGATTGGGAGAAGAAATTGAAGAATCTGTAATTGTTCAAAAGATACTAAGATCTCTTCCTATGAGATTCAACCCTAAGATATCAACACTAGAAGAAAGATCGGATATGGACTCGTCATAGCATATGAAATGAGAACTGAGAAAGAAAATCCAGATGTAAAAGAAGCATCCTTCAAGGCATCCAAAAGATTAAAGCAAAAGAAAAAGGAACAAGAAGAATATAGCAGCAGCAGTGACGCCTCAGAAGATGATGAATAAGTGGCCAACTTCATCAAAATACTGAACAAGAGAACCAACAGTAGGTATAGAGGTAAGCTCCCTTTAATTTGTTTTAATTTTGATGGTATTGGTCATTTTGCTAACAATTTTTCTCATAAGAAAAAGAGAAATGATGAAGGTTACTCAAAAGGAAAACACACATATAAAGGAAAAATAATTACAAAGAAAGTTTTCAAGAAAATATTATACACCAAAGAAGACATCTAATCATCAGATGAAGATGAATTCAGTGACAATGAGACAGGAAGATTTATATTCATGGCAGTAAAAGACTCTGACAAAGAAGACTCTGAACAAGAATATAAAGAAGTCAAAGAAGAATGTGAAGAAGTCGAAGAAGAAATTGAAGAGGTAGAAGTTGACTATCAAGAAGAATTAATGTGTGACATAGAAGTTATCAGAAGAGAAAAGAAGAAACTACAAGCAGAACTAGACAAGAAAAAGGACACTCGAGAACTAGAACAAATCATCACAAAATTGAAGTTTCAAATAGAAGAAGATAAAAGAATTGAAGAATCACTCAAAGAAAAACTAGAAGAAAAGGACAAGATCATTGGAAACTTGGAAACAGAGGTTGTCACACTAAGAAAGGATATTCAAAAGAAAAATATGCAGAATAGATCAAAATTTCTGGATGACATTATCAGCAATCAAAAATCTCATCTTGACAAGTCCGGACTTGGATACAATCAGACAGAAAAGGGATCAAGCTCCAAAACAACAGAGAAAGAAACAAATCCAAAGAGCTATGCAGAAACAATCAAAGAGGATAGGAAGATTACAGGGACACTCCTCCACCACGAAGATTCATATTTCATAATCAACAACAGACAGATAGGCCTCAAGAAGAAGAAGGATTCATAAGAGCACCTCCTTTCATAAGATCTTCAACTCCCATGTATCAAACTATATTTTTTGATTTATGTTATGCATGTAATAATTTTGTACATAAAGTTGTGAATTGCAGAGCTAACAACAGGAACAGTAACAACTTTGAGAGTTATACACAAAGGGATTATTCAAGGAGACCTAGTGACACACAAAGAAGAAGTTACAATAGGTTTGAATCTTTGAGCACTGAAATGGAATGTTACAAATGTAACAATTTTGGACACATGGCCAAGGATTGCAGAATAATAGTCCCTCCTAAATAACTTCAATAGAATAACAACAGTCACAGACAAGAACCTCAGAAAAAGACATGGATAAGAAAGAAATATCAGTATAACAATGAAGAATGCACAGTCGCTCTTCAAGATAAGAAGAAGAAACACGATTGGTATGTTGACAGTGGAT
>ML796428.1:228501-241437 GCA_009831015.1 Picea engelmannii
GAGTTGGCACATACATGAGGTGTATAATTGATGATGTTGGTACATATTGATGAGTCATAGTTGATGAGTAGTTGACACATGATTGGTACATACTTGGTACATGGTTGGATGCACTTGTTTATGGTATAGGTTGATTACAGGTTATTTGGTACAGCTTGGTGCATGGTTGATGCACTTGTTTATGGTACAGGTTGATTACAGGTTGAGGTACAGGTTGATGCATGGTTCATATTTATTGGTACATGTTTGTTATCACTGAAATTTCACCCACAAATGGTTACAGGAATCCAGCATCTCCAAACAACTATTAGTTCACCCATGGACCAAAAATGTATTTCCAAAAGGCCCAAAACTATACAATCAACAATAAAATCAGCATGTGCTAAGACTACACAGGGAGCGCATGCACATGCGCCATTCATAAATGCAAGAAAAAGTGCACATGTGCACGATGCACGACTGTGGATGCAAAAAAACATGCATCCCTCAAAACGACGCATTTATGATATTGGTCGACCTCCCACCCACTTTTGGTTCAGATTCCAAGTCGAATTGACATCCAAATCTCGGTTGAATCTGGCTGGGTGGCTGGTCAAATACCTAAGGGTTCTCTAAATCGCCCCTTGTTCACACTGAAAGATGGTTGAATAATGCCTCAAAGTTATTCTATAAAAGGAAGCCATGGGTGCACTACATTTTCAAGGAATTCATTTGTATTGTTATGCTACTGATATTTTCTTGGAGGATCCTCTTTCCCCATCAAAAGTATACTAGCACCATTGCACTTAGCCATTCATATCACCTCTAGAATGAATGTGCTTTGGATTCTCTTCACCATTTCATTCTAGTTCTTCATTTGTAAGAAGAGCTCAATATTTGGGGGTCCAAGAGCCCTCCCTTGGAGGAAGAGGGAACCTAAAGTCTCCATTTCTCTTCGGTGTTTTATTTTCACTAATACAATCTTTTCTATGCACTATAGTTTAATTGTTTTATCATTCTTAGTTTAATTCTTTTCTTATCTTTTATGATTTATCTTTGTAACCCCTTTGTTTACTATTGTCTTTCCTAGCTGACCCAACTGGGCTTGTAAGCACCATTATTTTTCTCATTTAGGTGACAAAAGAGGTGCAACAATGTTTACAGTAATATATCTCACAGTGACAGGTTGACAGTGGTTCCATCATTCTACTTCTACTTCAGGGTGGTAGGACAAGGCAAGAACAAGTGGTTGTAGCCACCTTCTAGTTGTAGCTGAAGAACATAAGGGGTTGCAGCATCCTTCTGGTTTTAGCCAAAGAATTGGGGAGTTGGATCTTCCCTCAGGTTGTAGCCTGAGAAACTAGGGGGTTGGAGCCTCCTTCCAGTTGCATCTAGAAAACAAAGGAATTTGGTGCTTCCAATGAATGTAATTCTTCAAGACATATGAGAAAAAACACTCTGTGGTTTTCTCCCAATTTGGGTTTCCACGTAAAACACTGGTGTACTGTGTATGTGTATGTTTGTTCATTTGTTCATTGCTTATTTAATCTGCATTTATTGGATTATAATGATTCATTGATATAACACTTGGATTATATGGTTAAAAAGGATTAAATTTATCTATTACTTATTCACCCCCCCTCTCAGTAATCCAACAACATTTGCAAAGAGAATTTGAGAAAGAAGAAGAAGGAGAGAAAGAATGAAAGAATTCTCATTAACTGTTGTGAAAAATGAATAGTTTACACATGATATACTCTGTATAGCTCAATAATTTCATAATGGAGGTGAACCATTTCACCATAGTGGTGGTCTAGAGTGATCTAGACACACACCAACAGTTACAGGAGTGAACTGCCACCTGGTCTAGTCTCTCAGGAAGTTACGGGAGTGAATGGCCACCTAGTTGAGTTAACTAGTTAACTGACTGAATAGAGAGTAGTGAGGAGTTAACTCAGGGAATCAAGGCTAATGCACTAGTTTGTTGATGATCCCAATCCAAGGTCAAATTATCATGGTGATGATCCCAATGTTGCATGGTGATAAAACAAATGCAACATCTAAACTCAACTCAACTAGTCAAACTGAAGTGTCAACTGAAAGAGAATAATCTCCAGGTGGAATATTCTCTCCTAAAATATAGGATACTAGATAATGACTAATTATGACTAATAAACAAGGAAAAACCTTAGGAAAAAGAAATCCTAGGTGTGTGTGTGAAGTAACTCCAACAATTCTTCGTGGTTTTAAACCAGACTCTTCTTTCCCATTGAAAAGATGTTTTTCAGTAGTACGATACCTATGGTTTTTAGGGAGGAGGTGCCTATACTCATTAAACACCACCTTTCCTAAACTTTTTGAATGAAGAGACTTCATCTTAGGACCACAAAATGGACATGCAAATTTACCTTTTGTTTGAAGACCTGCAACAGATGGATTAATGTCAATTATACGATGAGATTATTTAAAAAATAAACATGCAACATGATATCTTTAAAAAATTATATAGTATTAAAGAGAAATAGAATGTTACATACTACAAAAATGTGTTATTCCTGGAGTGTCATGAATTGTCCATAAAAGTATTCCACGGAATTTAAATTTCTTCTCCCCGATTGGTTTACATATATCATACATAGTGATGCCAACCCATAACTTTAGTAGCTCGTTGATAAGAGGATTGATATATACATTCATAAATTTAACCTGGTACTTACCTAATTGTTTTAAATTACACATATTTACTATAACCATGATAGGTATATATAAGTAAATAAATAAATAAAAGATATTATGCAAAAAACGAAACAAATGAAAATGTTACATTCAAAAAATTAATGTAAACAAATACCTAGAACAATCATTGTCAACATTATATGCTCCCTCTTTATTGACATCCAAGGAGGAATGTTATTTTTTATAACAAAAATAGGCCACACTGAGTAAATATAACTAATCTCTTCAAATGGATTAACATCGTCAGCTGCCAATGAAAGCCTAACATTACGAGGTTCATCTTTGAAATATTCTCATTTTTCCTCAATTTCCCTAAATGCATAACCATCAGTGAGCATTCGAAGAACACCATATCCACTTATGTTACATGCATGGTAATCCATAAATTGTGATATCCTTCCACACATGAACAATCGTTGAAAATGTGGAATTATGGGAATACGACGAAGAACCTTTCCAGGCACCCATTTTGTTACTTGATTGGTTCAATATCTATTGATAAGACATTGAGGGCATTCTATTTTCGAAGAATGTTGTCCATAATATATAATATGATCATTAGGACATGCATATATAGTTTGATAATCCATTCCAATTGATTTCTTAATGGCATGCAAATCTCGATATGTGCAAGGTAAAATATTTGACGTTGGTAACAAAAATTCAACTAACAATCTACAACATAACAAATAACTAATTAATGTAAATAATATTAATAGTAAAAAATATATTCTTAGTTTACACATTAATTAACACTAAAAACAAATAGAAAAAAGTCAACATTTATGTATAATATGAGATGAAACATATTACATACCTTAGGATCTGTTTCATACAAGTGTTCGACAAATTATTCATAACATTTAAGCTCACTAGTAGCAATGTAGCGGAGAGAATATTTGTTCTTGAGCCTTCATAAAGTCGTTTATTTTCCTTTTCTAATAGAGGTCCATCATAAATACCATCAATGTCCCCATCCTCATCTGATTGAGAAAACAAATCTTGGATCATTTGATTTTCTCCATCATCTTCTTTCATGGGATCATTAACTTGATTTGTCCCATCATCTTCTTCCATGAGATCCTCATTTGCTTGATCATGTTCCTCAACTTGTACAACATCATTTCTAGTACTCCTTGGTGCAATATTCTACAAAAAGTTAGAGAAAAACTCTAACTTTATAATTACAAACAATCATGCAAAATTAGTGTGTATAACAAATATTCAAAAAATATATATACACATATATAATTTTATATATAAAAAATCAACAATATAAAAACAGATAATGAATATATAGATAATTACCACGGGACAATATTCATTCGATCCCCCATCAATGTGTCCATATTTCCTACAATGTTTTTTAGATGTTTCTATTAAAATTATTATGGGACGTGTAGTGCAACATCTTTTGCAAGGTAAATAACATCTACCATCACCCTTTTCACCCTCTTTACTTGGTTTCCTACCTCTAATATTATGTGACATTATTCCACACAAAAATACCCTTTCTGAATCGTCGTTGTTATAGCAATATTGTTGCAACATCTCTAATTCGTAAAATATTTATAGATATTTTTTTCATCTCAAGAGCGACGAACGTTGACCAAATCAATGTTGACTTTGTCAAACAATATAACGGTCAATGTTGACTTTGTCAAATAGTGTAACGGTCAGTGGTTATCGTCGCTCTTGCGACGATAACAAAAGGTCATCGCAAGGGTGATGACAATCCACTATCTTCACGTTCGTCGCTCTTGCAACGAACATATTGGTTCATCGCAAGCGCAATGAATTCGGGTTGGATTTATTAAAAAAAATGAAAAAATCAACTCTTTCTATTGAATTTTGTGATGAAAGGGTACTTTCGTCTCAAGTAGTTGTCACAAATTTTTCAATATGTAGTAGTGGGACCTATAAAAAATAACAATGAAAAAATGTCAACCAAAGTAGAGCATGTATGGGAAATGTTTTTCATGCTTAGGTAGAAGTCCCACACATTTCCTTCAACTTGGGGAAGCATAATGTGACCAGGTTAGATTCAAGGTGGGCAATGTTTTTCATTCTTAGGTAGAATCCCCACCTTGGCTTCAACCTGGAAACATCCTAAAAGAACAAAAGGAAACAACCCGGCTTGGAAAAGGGATGCATTGAAAATGAAGGTGCATCACACCCTCTACAAAGGCACACATATATGAGACACTACGATCCCTTGTATGTCATGAAACCCATGCCCAAACGTCTTTCCCCCATCCACTTCATCTTCTACACATGGCTTAGAGGGGGGTTCACCTAGGAAACACTCCTTAACTTAGGGGATGATTCACCCAATAGGTCACTTTTTCAACCCTCCCATACCTAAACTTGGCAAGTTGCACAAGGTATTTGAGCACTTGTTTAATTTGGTGAGGCGGTTTTTTATGCACATACTTAGGCAACTATTTTATTTATTTGATTTACTTCTCATGATAAGTTTGACTTGAAATCCTTGGAGGGCATATTCATTGTCTTTGCAGGACCTTACCTTGCTTGGTGGACATTTTTGGAGGAACAAGCCTAGCTTGGGCTTCCTTGGGGCATGAATCCCATAGGATGGATACCATGGCCCACACATCGAATGATAATGACAACCGTTGGAGGCTTGAGATACATTGTGCATGACCTTACCTAGCCCCTACAAGCCCAATATTTTACCTTTAGAGGTCAAAACGTCACATTTGGAGGGATTGACGTCACCCTAGGGATAGAGTTTGGAGTGGTGGTGTGGTTGACTTGAAACTTGGCACCTTTTGGATGGAGAGAGACCTTGTCTTGATGTAAGATACTTTAGTGCATGAGAGAAAGGCCTTATGAGGCCCAATGTTTCACCTCCAATCTCAATGAATTACTCCAAGTTCCAAAACATTGCCCTAAAGGGGTGACATCATGCTTCTTTTAGGTTTTTTTTATGTGCAAAATCAAATTTAAAGTTGTAAAGGGGGAAAGTAAGGGTTTTTGGCCCCTTACTTTGTGGTTTACCCTAAAGTTAAGTGGAAAAACACTTTTTAGAGGATTTGTATAAATAATAATAATTTCTATTTCATTTTCATCATAGCTCTCCCATTGTGAGAGAACTACTTGGCTAAAATTTGCACCCCTCATGGAAAAATCCATTCTCTCTCTCTCTCTCTCTCTCTCTCTCTCTCTCTCTCTCTCTCTCTCTCTCGTGTTATGGTTTACCTCTTGTCATGTGGAGTGAAGTGGTGCGCTATCTCTTGGAGTATTTTTCTCTTGCTTTGGTGATGAAAAATACTTGGTAACTAGGGTTTGTCTTGGCATTTTTTTGGAATTGGTAAGAAACAAATGCACTTTTTTAGGTTTATTTCTGGTTCCATGGTTTTTATTGGTTATATCCTTAGAGGAGTATAAGGGAATGCACCCTCCACCAAGTTTTTTCATTGTTGTTTGTTGAAAAGATTATTGCAAAGGTACCTAAGAGGAGTAAAAGGGCTTATACCCTCCTAGATTTTTACCTTGTTAGATTTTACTTTCCCTGGTGAGTAAAGGGGCTTACACCCCTAGGAGGATAGTATACCTAAACTATTACAAAAAAAATCCATAACCCATTTTACAAGGAATCAGTTTAAATTTTCATTTGAGAAATAAAATACTTGCATTGGAATGTGGGATTTTTCGAGATATTGAATTTGTTCAAGTAGGAATATTTTCTTAGTGTTATAATATTTCTTTTGCCCTAAGGGCGTCCTCTTTAGGCCAAGATTTTTTTTTTTGTTAAAAAATTTAAGCTAGACCCATTAGGTTTGCAAAAAAATCTCTCTTTTACTTGTTGCACACTTACCAACTGCTGAAATTTACTTGTAAACGTCTAACATTGTTATATTGCTCATTGTCTATCTTTATGACAAATTACTTGTTAATTTTTGTGCTTTTATTTTGTTGTTGTAGCATTTTTTTCTACCAAAATTAAGTTGTTGTAAGAACTTGTTCATAAAATCTAATAAACAACCATAATCACCATCAAATTCTCACTTTAATCACTAGAAGTTAGACTAGTCTTTGCTGGATTTATTTATGATATCTTGTACTAGATTTTGGATGGTTAAATTTGCAGTCATTGTCATTTTATGTTGTTGATATATATTTATATAAATTCCACAAATTTGGGACAAAAATTTTTCTTTCTTGTTCCCCTTGGTTTAAAGTCTTATATATCCATTATTTGTCTTGTTCTAAGTAGGGATAAAAAACTTTTGTAGGTATCTATCACTTAGAAACCATGTGTCCTTCTACAAGACTCATTTTCAAGTCTTTCATAATTTCTATCATTGACCTATAGATGTTTCACTTGTCATATCTCCATCCTTCGTCTCAATCCCCCTAGGGTAACCTAGGATTCCCCCCTTGTGTTGGATTTCTCCTTCAATAAAAAGAGGGGAGGGTTTATCTAAGGTGATCATGGGTAGACTCTCCCAAATTTATTGTCATCTCGTGGATTGGATCAGCCTTTTCCAAAACTACAATTTATGCAATAATAGGCTTTATGATCTTATCAAATGACATATATCCCACTTGACATATATATTAGACTATATTTTATCATTATTTGGTGAAGGTACTAATGTGTATGCTTCTAGTGATGGACTTAGTAGTAGTTGACATGTATATTGATTGTTGTAATGTATATTTGACTTGCAATGTACATTTGACATATATATTGATTTTGATAGTATCCTCGTGTATATTATGTTTTTTCATATCATGTTGATGTTGAAGTTGTTTGATTTATAAAATGGTGATTAACATTATTAATAATTTATCTATGTTTAAATTCAAAATTAATCAAAAAATAATGAGGAAAAAAGATGATTGAGGAGGTTGAAGGAGAAACCCTAGCATTGTATGTTGTGATACCCTAGCTCTGATAGTCAAAGCATCCACAGATCTATTAGTAGACTACCATAGGGCCAAAGTGCCTAAGCTCCGACAATGGATCCAGGGGGAGGGGTGCAACCCCCCTCATACATAAATGTTGCAGCAAATGACCGAGGGACATTAAGATCTAAGCGACTAACATTTGAGTCGTCGCCCCACCTGTGTGAACATATCCTCATCAAAGAGAAAGGTTTAAGAAAGGAAATGGAAGTGGAGACGAGTACTTCTCATCCAAAGGCATCTCAAGGATGGGAACCAAGGAAATGAATCCCCCAATTTGATAAAATCCCAGATATATTATCAAATCGACCAGGGTAGGGGAACACACTCAGTTCATGAAAGAGAATTCCTTGATCAGGAATTTTTTGGGTCTCTGGCCCTCATAAAGGGACCTCATGCACTGGATCAAATATTAGTGGAATCCAAAGGGGGACTATGAGGTCCAACTCAGTTCCAAGGGTTTCTTCACGATTATCCTCTACAACCTGGAGGACAAGGACCAGATCTTTGATAATGGACCCTATTTTTACAACTCTATAGGGCTCCTCCTTAGATTCCAGACAAACCGCTTTAGCCCAGAGAAAGAATATTTCACTACGGCAACAGTCTAGATCCACCTCTACTCCTTACCACGGGAATTTTGTCTTAAATAAATCCTCATGGGTATAGGAAACACAGTAGGGCACTATGTAAATTCCTCTGAGGTGAAAAAACAAAGGAAATACACCTCCTACACTCGCATCTATGTCTACATGGATATCTCACAGGCCTTACTAGGTTCAGTAACTATAGAATATCAGGATGAAGACTGGAACTAGACCATCGAATACAAACACTTCCCCTTCCATTGCAAAAAATGTCATGAGCACGTTCACCTCTTCCGTGATTTCCCTCTCAACGCTCAAATCCCAAGGGAAGGGGAAGGAAAACAAAAGTATTGTTTCACAACAGTCACAGGTGGAAAAAAGAAACCCCTCAAGAAGAAAAATCAAGAGAGAAACTAGAATATTCCCATCAAAAACTCTTTTGATATCTTAAATCGGCTCCCAGAAGAAAAGGAAGTGGAAAATCCACATAAAAAAAACAATCAAGACAAGGATAAAGGAAAATAAAAGTTGCAGTCAGACCCAGCCATAGAACAGATCCAAGAAACAAACCCCACAATTTGGAAGAATGAGGATAAAAAATCAGAGGATGAGGGGGACACCATCATGCAAATGGAGGATCAAGATCTGACGGACATTCACCTGGAGAAACTTGACGAAGCCTTCAAAAAGAAGGATTTGCAAACCATCCCAGTAGAACAACTAAGAAAGGTTCATAAAGTATTCATTGATTCCACCGCAAGATCCACTTCATGATTGGGTATATCCCTAGATCCAGCACCAGATCCCAGGTGTACCCCTCGTGAAGGAAAGCGACAAGGCTGAAAATCAACACATCAACTGATCAAAGAGGTAGGAGACTATATGCTCAACTCGAGATAAATACATCATCTCACGGAATGTTACTTCTCTCCCCCACAGAACTCATAATGATGAATATAATCACTTGGAACATCAAAGGGCTCAATGGAAGTTCCAAACAAAGGACCCTTCCAAACAATATTTGTGTAGAGAATCCATACATTCTCCTCTTACAGGAAACTAAATGTGTCGGGGGCACAACAGAGGAAATCTTTCAGAGGTACTAGAGGAATTGCACCTCCATTCACACAGACTCAAATGGAACAGTAGGGGATCTCATCATTTTATGGAACCCTACCATAGTCATTATTAATCAACATTTTTCCACGGTTGACATGCTCATACTCCACTTCCGGGACTTGGGCTCCAACAAGGATGGCATGCTCACAAACACATATGGACTGCAAAGTGCCATGGACAAGGACCTTTTCCTACATAGGATATCCACCATAAGTGTGTTGACAAGATCTATGCACTGGATAGTGGGGGGAGACTTCAACATCATTCTCACGCTGGAGGAGAAGAGTGGAGGAAAAAAATGACTGGAACATGACAGTGGTAAGTTCTGAATGCTAATAAACCAACTCAAACTCATTAACATAGAAACCATGAATGGAATTTTCACCTGGTCCAATCGGAGATATAGCCCCCAACACATCGCCTGCAGATTAGACAGCTTCCTCATTTCAGAATCCATAATGTTGGAGGATCCAGTATTAGAATCCAACATTCTCCCAAAATTTGGTTTGGACCATTGGCCAGTCTCCCTCTGGCTAGGCATAGGAGAAACACCCAAGCTTAAACATTTTCTCTTCAAAAAATTATGGTTCACTCACCCGGATTCTCATGAACTTTCCCAATCCTAGTGGAGGCAGGTAGAGATCTCCCATGGAACAAGCATGTATAATTTCCAACAACAACTGAATAATTTCAAAAAGCATCTAAAAAAACAGAAAAAAAAAATGTTTTTTGGGAACATCTTCCAGAAAAAATGGGAGATTGAACAATGCCGGGAGGATCTGCAACAAATATTTTTTTTGTAGGGACAAATGACAGGTTCTACAAGGGAGGAATAAAATATCTAGGAAGAATTAGAGGAATGGAAAAAATAAGAGAATATACTATGGCGACAGAAATCTAGAGTACAATGGCTTAAGGAGGGAGAGAGGAACACCAAGTTCTTCCATCGCTCCATGGTGCATCGAAAATATATCAATAGAATCATACATCAATAGAATCACCAAGCTAGAGGACACTCAGGGAAACCACATCATGGATCATGCAAGCATAGAATCAAAACTGGCAAATTACTACAAATACCTCCTTTCAGAACCCATTAGGAATAGAACGCAGGCTACAAGAAAGATAACCAAACACATCCCCTCCCTCATCACGATTTAACAAAATAAAACATTAATGAGGCCGATCACACAAGAATAAGTGGATCAAGCAGTTAAAGAAATGCCTCTAGGGAAAGCACCGGGTCTAGATAGCTTCACAACCAAAAAATTTCATTATTGTTGGTCGATGATCCTAGAATAAGTCTGGAAACTCATCGAGGAGTCCCATGCATCTGGACAATTCCTCTCGGTATTCAATGCCACTTTCCTCATGTTAATCCGAAAGGATTAAAGGATTACCCACCCAAAGCAATTTCACTCAATTTCCCTTTGCAATGTAAACTACAAAAGCATCATAAAGGTAATATCTCTAAGGCTCAAACTTGTGCTTCCTTTCATCATCTCCAAGGAACAATCAGCCTACATGGAGGGGCATCAAATCATGGACAACATCATCCTAGCACATGAGGTGATACATTCACTAAAATGAACTCGTACCCTAGGTATGATAATCAAATTGTACCTCTCAAAATCTTTTGATAGAATCAGTTGGAAATACATGTGTTCTATTCTTGAGGGATTTGGCTTTGATAAATCTTCGATAGATTGGATAATGAAGCTCACTTCTTGATCCTTTTTCTCCATTCTAGTTAATGGAGTTCCCTCCAAGCCCTTCTCCCCTACTAGAGGCATCCGACAAGGGGAAACCCTCTCCCATTTCCTTTTTTTCATCATGGTTGAAGGTCTGGGTCTCTACATCAATGCCTTAATCGAGGATGGTTCCCTCAAGGGCATACCCCTTCACAATCTCCAGTCGGTAACCTCTCATAGTCAATTCATGGATGATACCTTGCTGATGAATACCCCTACCATCCAGGAGGCCAAGAAACTCAATTCCATCCTCATGGACTTTGTTGATACTTCGAGGACCTCCCTAAACCTTGAAAAATCACAACTCTTCTTCTTCAACACCCTGTTGGTGGTACAAACTCACATCTCTAGACTTTTTGGTATCCCCAAGATCTCCCTTCCATCCAATTATCTTGGTATCCACCTTACGAGGGAAGTCACTCACAACATCTCTTAGGAAAACCTCCTGCTTTCCATTTCCAATCAACTAAACATTTGGACCTTTCGATCTCTCAACCTTGCATCCTGACTAGTCCTTCTGAAACAAGTTCTTCAAGTTCTCCTGGCCTACCATTTTATAGCCTTGGCAGCACCACAGTCAGTTATAAAATCCATCAGGAACCTCTAACAAAAATTTCTTTGGAATGGACACCATCCTAATAAGAAATGGGCTCTAGTCAGGTGGGACAAAAATTTTCATCCAAAATCCATAGGTGGACTGGGTCTAATGGATTTGGGCAAGCTCAATCGCATAATGGGGGAAAAAATTTGGTGGCGTTGGCTCAAACATCCCACAGAGTTATGGGCTAAAATGTGGAGGCACAAATATGTACCAACAACCAATGTGGATCTCTTGATCCAACTCAATGATCAGATTGAAGGCTCCAATATATGGAATGCATCTTGGTGCAACCTTCCTATCATACAAAAATATGGTTTCTAGAAGATTCGAAATGGAGAGATGTCCTTATTCTAGCAGGGCTCCTGGCATCGATTTCCACCTTTGCACTCAATGGAAGAACTACGCCCCCTCCACCAGCAAATGAAAATCAGGAATCCAATTCATGTAAAGAACTTATGGAAGGAGAATTATCAACACTACCCCTAGTGCATATGGAAGACTCATCCTCATGAACTCAACATACTAGAGGACAGTAATACACAACCCTGGTGTGAAATAACCTCCTAGCGGAAGATTCATATTAGTGAAGTATTGGACATCCTCAGGTGGGGACTCTCACCAACAGGAAACTTCTCGGTAAAGGAAGCCTACTACCTTCACGAAAATGACCATATGCATCCAAAAGAGAACATATGGAGCACCATTTAGAATTCCAAATTTTGGCCGAAAATCTCAATTTTCATCTGGCTAATGGCCCAAAATCACATACTCACCTGGGATAATCTCCGGAAGCGGGGCTTTGTAGGACCTTCGATATGCCTTCTCTATTGGCAACAAGAGGAAACAATGGAGCATATTTTAAATCAATTCCCTCACAATAGGGAAATCTAGGACATGGCAGCACAAATAATGCATCGCTCCAACATAAACATAGACAATATTGCCAACACTATCGAAAATTGGGGATTGATCACTTATCAGAGCCCAATTTTATATCACATCTGGAAACTGCTACCAGGATTTTTCATTTGGAAAATTTGGAAAGAGAGAAACAAAATAATTTTCCACTCCCATTCCTCTCCCCCCCTCACTACCTAGGAAAATATCCTTACTCTCATTTGGGAAACCATTAGAGCTAGACATTCGACATAGGAATATCTTCAATGAAATCCTCTAGAAATTTTCATCCTCTCGCCGTGGCAGTTGAATCTCCTTGATTTCCCTCACC
>ML796428.1:260643-285845 GCA_009831015.1 Picea engelmannii
TTTCTTTTTTTTTTTTTCTCTTACATTTATGTCCCAAGTCATTAAATGTATATCTTCAGTTTGATTATTACTTAATTAATCCCATTTATTCTTTAATTAATTTTGCTTTGTAATCTCTAATCATTTATTCAATTAGGGTCGTTACAATAGATGCGGATGGTGTAGATAAATGGTTGAATATGCTCGAAGGAAATTTTTTCGTCCACAATTTTTCTGATAGGGAAAATATCACTTTTTCACTCCTCAAGGTCATTCCCCATGTTAAATACTGGTGGGATACTTACTCTGAGAAAAGGTTCATGGAGGAATATACAATGTTTGTGGTGGCCCCTACATGGGATTCTTTCGGGGATGCCATTAAAGAGAATTGCTACCCTGTTGGAAGCTACAAGGACCAGTACACTAGATGGACCACCCTACGTCAATAAAGGGACCAGAAAGTACCATATTTCACCAATATTTTCCATAACCTGCACACCAAATTGGGTATCTAACACTTTTAGCGTCATCTGGTGCTCAAATACCGCAGTTGTTTTCATAGATACATTCAAATAGAAATGGAGTTCATGGACATCGCCTCATTGGGCATGGATTATAGATACGCTTTCAAGGTCGAGTAGAACTTTAAGCAGAAAATGTGAGAGTTTGGATCTGCAAACCCCTCACAGCCGAAGCAGGGAAAAGGAAACCCCAACCCACAAATAAAGGGACCAAGTTGATATGGCCACCCTCACGACAACCAGTCCAAGATGCAACAAAAGAAGGGAAATGAGAAGATGAATAAGGACATGGGAAAATGGTGTGAGTACCATTAAATTCCTTGACACAACACCGAAGAATGTTGCTCCAAGCAGTCCCTCGTGGTCGAGTTGAAGGTTTCTGATTCAGAGGTTGATTATGATTCTAATTCAAATCCAGAAGGAAGGAAGCGGATTATCGATGCTAAACCCAGTGCCATTGTCGCTACCACAAAATTCTGGCCAAGAAAACCATAAGAACCATAGGAAGGGAAACGCCTCTTTCACTCGCAGATTTGGGTCAAGGGGGCTCCGCTTCATTTCATTGTCGATAGCGGTAGTAAGAAGAACCCAATTTCAGCAGAGGTCGTCAAGCGGTTGGACCTGCCAATGACACCACACCTGCAGCCCTACACCATCGGTTGGCTTCACCAAGGAAGAGATATTCATGTCAACCAACAGTGTCATCTACCCTACGGCATGAAGCCTTTCAAAGATGAGGTACTGTGTGATATTGTTCCACTTGAAGTTTGTGATGTTCTTTTAGGAAAACCATATTTGTGGAAGCGTCATGCTATGTATGAGTCTAGACTCCACAAATTTATTATTACTTTGGGTATACAATTGTACAAGATCCCATAGGTAGCATCGCCTACTTCTATTTCTTTAATATCTGCTAAGCAATGCAATAAGGTCATTTCACGGACCAAGAAGTTTTTTTTTTTTGTGATCCATGCTCACAGTAAGCAGAAGGTTTCCACCACATATATGGCCTCTACACAATGTTTCTTTTTGCAGCAGAAGCAAGTGGACATGATCATGGAAGAATACAGAGACATATTTTCATCACCTAAAGGGGTACTAAAGCACTGCCAAGTCAAGCATCCAATTAATTTAACCCCCGACGCACCTCTATCTAATGGACAAGTCTATCGACACTCGTTGATGGAGAATGACTAAATCAAGCGTCAGATCTGAGAGCTTCTTCAAAAGGGGCACATCAGACCCATATACTCCCCTTGTGGAATCTCTATTGTACTGGTGTAGAATAAGGATGGGACTTGGTAACTCTACATTAATTACATAGCCTTAAACAAAATCACAGTTAGGAACCACTACCCCATTCCCAGGATTGATGACCTTCTTGACCAACTCAAGGGGGAAAATTTTTTCAACAAGATTGACCTGAAGTCTCGATACCACTAGGTTCCCATCGAACCAACTGATGTGTGGAAGACAACCTTCAAGTCTAAAGAAGGTCTCTACGAATGGCTAGTCATGCCCTTTGGCTTAACAAATGCACAAGCCACTTTCATGAGGTTGATGGATGATGTATTGAGACCCTTCACCAACTCCTTTGTGGTAGTATATTTGGATGACATCCTCATCTTCAGAAGAACGTGGGAGGAGCACATGCGGAATATTCAACAGGTTTTTAGCACTTTTTGGAAGCACAAGCTTTATGCCAACTTGGAAAAATGATCTTTTGGCATAAACAGAGTCCAATAATTGGAATACATTGTTTATGAGCATGGGGTACATGTTGATCCAGCTAAGATTGAATTCATCCGTGACTGGACAGCCCCGACCACACTGACCAAGATTCATATCTTTTTGGGAGTAGCCAACTTCTACCGACGGTTCATGTTGGGATTATCTCATATTGTTTGGGCCCTCAGCTAGGTGACCAAGGGTGGTGGTAGGGCCAATTTTGTGTGGGGGAAGGGGAAGCAACGAGCTTTGATGATCTGAAGCATCACTTGTTCTCATCTCCAATAATCTCATTTCTCAATCTACAACAACCATTCGATATTGAGATTGATGCATCTGACTATGATGTGGGCACAATTCTCACTCAGCACGGGCATCCGATGGCATACCATAGTGAGACACTCTCTGATATTGTCCGGAAATACCCCACATATGAAAAGGAAATGTATTCCATTGTACAATCCTATCGCCAATGGAAAAATTACATTCTAAAGAAAGAGACGAGCATACACATTGATCACAACCCTATGAAGTTCATACAGACACAAGGGAAATTGCAGAACGACCACCATCAGAAGTGGTCCACCTGCCTGCAGCAGTTCCATATCAACATGTTCCATATCAACATAAAGTATAAGACAAGTATCTCCAATCATGTCGTTGACTTCCTCAGTTGGCCTCCTATGGATGCACTCTCCACTGTGTTGCATTCCTGTGGACATGAAGCATCTGAGTGGCCCCAACTTTATTGGCAAGATCCAATATTCGCCACCACCTATCAGCTCTTGGGTACAAGCACATCTGTCACTAATTTTCACATTCAAGACGAACTCTTATGCCACCTGGGCCATCTTTGTGTTCCTATAAGAAGGCCTGCAAAGATGATTTGGGAATATCACTACAGTCAGGTGGCAGGACATTTTGACATGGAGAAAATTGTGGTTGTTATTAAGAGACATATTTATTGGCGAAAACTTCGATAGGACGTCAACAAGTATATCAGATCTTGCACTACCTGTGCCATTTCCAAGCTAGCCATCAAGAAGAAAGGATTATACACCCCTCTTCCTATTACCGATAAGCCTTGGGAATCCATCTCAATGGATTACATGTTTGGCTTGTCAACCACTAAGCAAGGAAATGACTATGTTTTTGTGTTCGTTGATCGATTTTCGAAGATGACAATCCTCACAACATGTAAGAAGAATGTCACATCGAAAGATATTGTTAATATATTCTTCGAACAAGTGTCGTTCCACTTTGGGATACCACAGACCATCATCTCCAACCGATACAACAGGTTCCTCGACGCCTTTTAGTTGAGTCTTCGATCTCTGTTCGACACCAAGATCACAAAATCCACTGCTTTCCACCCCCAAACCGATGGAAAAACAGAGGTCGTCAATTGGATGATTGTGCACATCTTGTGCATGTACAATTCTAAGAATCCATGTACATGGGACAAGAATCTCCCATATGTCCAACATATTTACAACAGGGCTTTCCATAGTTCCAACGACCATATCCCTTTTCAGGTGGGTCTGGGATTCCAACCCTTGGGACCCATTGATGTTGCACTTTCTCTTGGCACCGCACAGATAGACTCTTCCCCTGATCATTTTGCGATCAACAAAGCCACCAGATTCATTGAGAGGATTTAGTGCATCCGCTAACAAGTCCATGAGATTTTGCAGAAATCCAATGCTAAGTACAAGAAGCTCTATGATCAACACAGGGTACCACACTAGTTTCAACTTGGCGACAAATTTTGGTTACATTTGAATAAGGATCGTCTCATCGAGCCCCATCAGAAGCTTTTCCCACTTCGTTATGGGCCTTACAATATCACCAAGTATGTGGGTAGCAATTATTTTGAGCTCAACACTCCACCCATCTTTGGTCTGCATCCAGTATTCAAGGTGGACCTCCCTCGGCCATATTTTCCCCCATTATTGGACACCCCCGAGATTAAAGAACAACTGACACCAACAAAGCTCAACCCTGAATACATGGAACAAGAATCCAGTGATCAGATACTGGACACACAGGTCGAGGGCACTCGCCAACAATGGATCCAACTTTATTGGGTTGTCAAGGCAGGGCAAATCCTACACCAAGGCAAGTGGCTCACCCAGGACCAAATCAAGTAGAAGTTTCTTCACCTAATGGGGGAGCTCAACGCAATGGATACCATTGCTTCCTAAAGGGGGAGGATTTATCCAGGTGGATATTGGTGGCCACCCACTTATTCCAACTAGATCCTCATGTCCGTTTTTTGTTCATTGCGTTCTTTTGTACTGCTTTGTAATTGTGGATTCTACACTTCTAGGGTTTTCTAAAGCCCCACACATCCTCCAGGTGGATACGGGTGGCCTCTCGCCTAATCTAACTGGCTTATTTTGTATGTTTTCATGTCATCACATCTTGATGTACTTCGAAGGCCGTTTTGGGGTCCTAAACACTGGTTTTTTTTGCACTCCACAATCAAACTGTAGATGGATTCAGAGTTTGATGGTGGAATGTGTATCTCTTTCAAATATCTTTCCAATGAGCTATCAAGTGCCTAAAATGGAGTTTGTATGCAAAAGTTACAACCCTTGGAAGTTGAGGTACCAAATTACACCAACTTACCCATAGAACCCACATGAATTTTGGCGTTTCACCTTCTAGGGTTAGGTTTTTGGATGTCTAGAGTTTTGGAATTCATTAGTAATATAAAAAGGGCCTCTAGAGCCTCATTGTAATCCATTCTACTCAGACGAATGCGCATAGCAACCACATCTCTTCTCAGAGATAGCTACCACCATTCGAGAAAGTGTTTCAGTTCTGCAGTTTTACAGTTTTAGCCTATTTCATTATTTAATAGAAGATATTGTTTAATGGAATATGTTTGCTCTCCATTTATTTTTCTTCGTGCATGTCCCCGACAAGATATGGGTGTAAGAAGTTGGGACTTGAACCAATCGAGCCATTACAATATCGGTCGCATCGAGCCAGAAAAAAACCGACGGGGGACAAAAAAGAAATATGATGGAGCAAGAGATCATATTAAAATGTTGCTCGAGCAAGTCCTCAAATGACAAAGGAAAGAAATGATGGACAACTTCGCATGGATCCTTCGACGGCTGCCCATAGGAGAAGCATATTCATCAAGCAGCCATGCAAGCCCCTTAAAGGTACAGGTAAATTTTGATATTCCATTATTTGAAGCACTGATAAATGTAAATGTTGTAGATAAATGGTTGAATCTGCTCGAAGTATATTTTTCGGTCCACAATTTTTCTGATAGGGAAAAGATCACTTTTTCACTACTCAAGGTCGTTCCCCATGTTAAATACTGGTGGGATACTTACTCTAAGAAAAGGGCCATGGATGACTCTACAATGTTTGTGGTGGCCCCTACATGAGATTCATTTTGGGACGCCATTAAAGAGAAGTACTACCCTGTTGGAAGCTATGAGGACCAGTACACCAGATGGACCAACCTACGTCAAGAAAGGGACCAAACAGTACCATATTTCACCAATATTTTCCATACCCTACGCACCAAATTAGGTATCAAAGACTTTGAGCGTCATCTGATGCTAAAATATTGTAGTTGTTTGCATAGATGCATTCAAAAATAAATGGAGTTCCTAGACATCGCCTCATTGGGAACGACTTATAGATATGTTGTCAAGATCGAGCAGAAATTTAAGAAGAAAAGATGAGAGTTTGGATCTGCAAAGCCCTCACAGCCGAAGCAAGGAAAAGGCAACCCCGACCCACACAATAAGGGAACAAGTCGATATGGCCGCCCTAAGGACAATCATTCCAAGCCGCAACACAAGAAGGGCAATGAGAATATGAAGAAGGACATGGGAAAATGGTTTGAGTACCATAAAAGTACTTGGCACAACACCGAAGAATGTCTCTCCATGCAGTCCCTCATGGTCGAGCTGAAGGCTTCAGAGTCAGAGGTCAATTATGATTCTGAGTCAAATCCTGAAGGACGGAAGTGGATTATCGATGTTAAACCCAGTGCCACTGTCACTACCACTAAATTTTGGCCAAGAGAACCATAAGAAACAGAGGAAGGGGAATGCCTCTTTCACTCGCACATGTGGGTCAAGGGGGATTTGCTTCATTTCAATGTCGATAGCGGTAGTCAAAAAAACCTGATTTCAGCAGAGTTCATCAAGCGACTGGACCTTCCAATGACATCGCACCTGCAACCCTACACCATCAATTGGTTTTGCTAAGAAAGATATCTTTGTGTCGGCCAACAGTGTCGTCTACCCTACGGCATCAGGCCTTTCGAAGATGAGGTACTGTGTGATATTTCTCCCCTTGAAGTTTGTGATGTTCTTTTAGGACAACCATATTTGTGGAAGCGTCATATTGTGTATGAGTCTAGACCCCGCAATGTTATTATTACTTTGGGTAGACAACTGTACAGGATCCCAGAGTTAGTGTTGCCTACTGCTATTTTTTTAATCTCTGTTAAGCAATGCAGTAAGGCCATTTCACAGACTGGGAAGTTTGACTTCTTTGTGATTCGTGCTCACAGTAATCACAAGGTCACCGCCACATCTGTGGCCTCTACACAATGCCTCTCTTTGTAGCAGAAAAAAGTGGGCGGGATCGTGGAAGAATACAGAGACATATTCTCATCACCTACAGGGGTACCGACACACTTCCAAGTAAAGCCTCCAATTGATCTGACCCTTGGTGAACCTCTACCTAATGAACCAGTCTATCGACGCTCGCTGATGGAGAATGACGAAATCAGACATATTATCCGAGAGCTTCTTGAAAATGGGCACATCATACCCAGCTCCTCCCCTTGCAGAAGCTCGATTGTACTAGTGCATAAGAAGGATGAGACTTGGCGACATTACATTGATTATAGAGCCTTTAAAAAAATCACATTCAGGAACCACTACCCCATTCCCAGGATTGATGACCTTTTTGACCAACTCAAGGGGGGAAATTTCTTCAGCAATATTGACCTAAATTATGGCTACCACCAGGTTCCCATCAAACCAACTAATGTATGGAAGACAAACTTCAATTTTAAAGAAGGTCTATACAAATGGCTAGTCATGCCCTTTGGCTTAACAAATGCACCAACCATTTTCATGAGGTTGATGGATGATGTATTGAGACCCTTCACCAACTCCTTTGTGGTAGTATATTTGTATGACATCCTCATCTTCAGCAGAACGTGGGAGGAGCACATGCAACATATTCAACATGTTTTGAGAACTCTCCGGAAGCACAAGCTTTATGCAAACTTGGAAAAATGATCTTTTGGCATGAACAGGGTCTAATACTTGGGCTACATTGTTGATGAGCATGGGGTACATATTGATCCAACTAATATCCAAGTCACACGTGATTGTCCAGCCCCAACCACACTGACCAAGATTCAGAGCTTTTTGGGACTAGCCAACTTCTACAGACGATTCATGTTGGGATTCTCCCATTGCATGGGCCCTGAACTAGGTGACCAAGGGTGGTGGTAGGGCCAAGTTTGTGTGAGGGAAAGAGTAGAAATGAAAATTATATGATCTGAAGCATCGCTTGTGCTCAACTCTAGTACTCTCCTTGCCCGATCTGCAACAACCATTCGATATTGAGATTTATGCATCTGACTATGTTGTAGGCGCATTTCTCACTCAACATGGGCATCAAGTGCATACCATAGTGAGATACTCTCTGATACTTTCTGAAAATACCCCACCTATGACAACGAAATGTATTCCATTGTACAATCCTGTCGTCATTGGAAAAATTACATTATAGGGAAAGAGACGATCATACACACTGATCACAAGCCTCTACAGTTCATACAGACACAAGGGAAATTGCAGAACGATCTCCATCATAAGTGTTCCACCTACCTGCAACAGTTTCATCTCAACATAAAGTATAAAACATGTCTCTCCAATCATGTCGTTGACTGCCTTAGTCGGCCTCCTGTAGTTTCACTCACCACTGTGTTCCATTCCTGTGGACATGAAGCATCTGAGTGGCCCCAACTTTATCAACAAGATCTAGACTTGTCCACCACCTATCAGTTCTCGGGTACAGACGCAATTGTCACCAATTTTCACATTCAAGATGGAATTTTATGCCATCTGGACCATCTCTGTGTTCCTACAAGTGAGCATGCAAAGATTATTTGGGAAGCCCACTACAGTCGGGTGGCAAGACATTTTGGCATGGATAAAATTGTGGTCGTTCTTCAGAAACATTTTTAATTGGAAAAACTTCGACGGGACGTCAGCAAGTATATCAGATCTTTCCCTGCATGTTTGATTTCCAAGACAACCATCAATAAGCAAGGATTATACACCCCTCTTCCTATTCCCAGGAATACTTGGTAATCCATCTCAATGGATTAAATGTCTGGCTTGTCGTCCACTAAACAAGGAAATGATTGTGTATTTGTGGTCGTTGATCAATTTTCAAAGATGGCCATCCTCACAGACTGTAAGAAGAATGTCATGACAGAAGATACTGCTAAGCTCTTCTTCTAACGAGTGTGGGTCCACTTTGGGATACCACAGACCATCATCTCCAACTGAGGAAACAGGTTCCACAACACCTTTTGGTCAAGTCTCTGGTCTATGTTGGACAACAAGATCACAAAATCCACTGCTTTCCACCCCCAAACCGATGGCCAAACAGAGATCGTCAATCGGATGATTGTGCACATCTTGCGCATGTACAATTATAAGCATCCACGTACATGGGACAAGAGTCTCCCATATGTCCAAATCAGTTACAAAAGGGATATTCATAGTTCCACCAGCCATAACCCATTTCAGGTGGGTCTGGGATTCCAACCCTTAGGACCCATTGATGTTGCACTTCCTCTTGACACCACACAGAAAGACTCTTCCCCTGATCAGTATGCGATCAACAAAGCCACCAGATTCATTGAGTGGATTTAGCACATCCGCCAACAGGTCTAGGAGATTTTGCAAAAATCCAATGCTAAGTACAAGAAGCGCCATGATCAACACAGGGTACCACACCAGTTTCAAGTTGGCGAAAAAGTATGGTTACATTTGCAGAAGGAGCATCTCACCGGGCCCCATTGGAAGCTTCACCCACTTCGTTATGAGCCTTACACAATCTCCAAGGCTGTGGGTAGAAATTCTTTTGAGCTCAACACTCCACCCTTACTTGGTCTGCAACTAGTATTCAATGTGGACCTCCTTCACCCATATTTTCCCCCATTATTGGACACCTTCGAGATTGCGAAACAAATGACACCAAAAGAGCTCAACCCTGACTGCATGGAACAAATATACACTAATCATATGGTTGGCACACATGTCAAGGGAACTCGCCAGCAGCAAATCCATCTTTATCGGGTTGTCAAGGCAGGGAAACACCTACACCAAGGCAAGTGGCTCACCCGGGGCCAAATCCAATAGAAATTTCCTCATATGATAGGAGAACTCAACACAATGGATACTATTTCTTCCTAAGGGAGTAGGATTGATCCAGGTGGATATCAGTGGCCACCCACCTATTCCAACTGGCTCCTCGTATCCGGTTTTTGTTCATCACATTATTTTGTAATGATTTGTAATTGTGGGTTCTACACTTATGGGGCTATCTGAATCTCCACGCATCCTCCAGGTGGATACGGGTGGCCTCTTACCTAATCTAACTGGATTGTTTTGTGAATTTTCATGTCATCACATCTTACTGTACTTCCAGGGCCGTTTTGGGGCCCTAAACATTATTTTTTTTGGCTCGTCACAGTCAAAATGTAAATGAAGTCAGAGTTTGATGGTGGAATGTGTATTTCTATGAAACACCTTTCCAACGGGCTATCACGCACCCAAAATAGAGGTCGTATGCAAAATTTATGACCCTTGGAAGTTGAGGTACCAAATTACACCAACTTACCCATAGGGCCCACATGACTTTTGGTGTTTCACCTTCTAGGGTTAGGTTTTTGGATGTCTAGGGTTTTGAAATTCATGAGTAATATCAAAAAGGCCTCTAGACCCTTATTTTAATACATTATTCTCATATGGATGCACGTAGAAGCCACATCTCCTCTCAGAGATAGGTTGAGATAGCTACCACAATTTGAGCAAGTGTTTCAGTTCTACAATTTTACAGTTTCAACCTATTTCATTATTTAATAGAAGATATTGTTCACTGAATATTTGTGTTATTCTTCATATCTTTGTGTTTATTGTATTCAGTCTATTAATCAGTTTGTTCCGCTCCTAAATCTGGATCACATACCGAACTTAATATAAAATGGAAAATGTCATTTTCAAGCTCAGAGGATATGGAGTCAAATGAAACTATAGTGTCAGTTGATGGCGATAGATTTTCTGATCTTGTTAGAGAAGATAATTTTTATGTTTAAATTTTTTCAAATAACTTGTAGATGTACTTGTGTGATAATCTAACATGAACTACTTGTTGTCCAACATTCGAATTATTTGCAGGAGATGTCTTTGTCGTGGTTTTACCTGTAGACAAAATTGAAAATGAGAAATATTATTTGATGTGATGCACAGAACAAAATATGAGGTTATTAGAAGATTTTGATGATAATGGTTTTACATATGAAAGAGGATCCATCGTATTGAAATAATATTTTTTTCAAGAAACCCATCAAATCGATACTCATGTTCACTTTCAATACTACCAGTCAGATGTCATAAGTTGTCAATATATTCATTTGGTATGGGCAGCGCACATAAAGTTAATAGAAGTTCAATCAACAAAAAAAACAAAAGTTAGAAAATGAGAAATGTCCAAAGCCAATCATGACGAGCATTCGATAATTTGAAGCATCGCTTGTGCTCATTTCCAGTACTCTCCTTGCCCGATCTGCAACAACCATTCAAGATTGACACTGATGCATATGACTATGTTGTGGGCGTAGTTCTCACTCAACACGGGCATCCGGTGGCATACCATAGTGAGACACTCTCCGATACTGTTCGGAAATACCCCACGTATGAAAAGGAAATGTATTCCATTCTACAAGTCTGTCGTCAATGAAAACATTACATTCTGGATAAAGAGATAATCATACACATTGGTCGCAAGCCTATGCAGTTCATACAGACACAAGGTAAATTGCAGAACGACTTCCATCAGAAGTGGTCCACCTACCTGCAACAGTTCTATCTCAACATAAAGTATAAGACATGTATCTCCAATCGTGTCACTGATTGCCTCAGTCGACCTACTGTGGCTGCACTCACCATTGTCCTCCATTCCTGTGGACATGAAGCATATGAGTGGCCCCAACTTTATCAGTAAGATCTGGACATCGCCACCACCTATCAAATCTTGGGTATAGGCACAACTGTCACTGATTTTCACATTTAGGACAGACTCTTATGCCACATGGGCCATCTATGTGTTCCTACAAGTGAGCGTTCAAATCTGATTTGGGAATCCCACTACAGTCGGGTGGCAAGACATTTTGGCATGGAGAAAATTGTGGTCGTTCTTTAGAAACATTTTTATTGGCCAAAAATTTGGTAGGAAGTCGGCAAGTATATCAGATCTTGCACTTCATGTACCATTTCCAAGCCAGCCATCAAGAAGAAAAGATTATACACCCCTCTTCCTATTCTAGATAAGCCTTGGGAATCCATCTCAATGGACTACATGTCTGGCTTGTCGTCCACCAAGCAAGGAAATGACTGTGTATTTGTGTTCGTTGATCAATTTTCGAAGATGGCCATCCTCACAACCTATAAGAAGAATGTCACAGCGACAGATACTATTAAGATCTTCTTCGAATTAGTGTGGGTCAACTTTGGGATACCACAGACCATCATCTATGACCGAAACAACAGGTTCCTCAACACCTTTTGGTCGAGTCTCTGGTCTCTGTTAGACACCAAGCTCACAAAATTCACTCATTTCCACCCCTAGACCAATGTCCAAACAAAGGTCGTCAATCAGATGATTGTTCACATCTTGCGCATGTACAATTCTAAGCATCCATGTACATGGAACGAGAGTCTTCGATATGTCCAACATAGTTACATCATCATTCTCCATAGATCCACCGGCCATAGACCATTTCAGGTGGGTCTGAGATTCCAACCCTTGGGACCCATTGATGTTGCACTTCCTCTTGCCACCGCACAGACAAAATCTTCCCCTAATTAGTCTGCGATCGACAAAGCCACCTGATTCATTGAGCGGATTCAGCACATCCATCAATAGGTCCAGGAGATTTTGCAGAAATCCAATGATAAGTACAAGTCGTGCCATGATCAACACAAAGTATCACAACAGTTTTAGGTTGGCGACAAAGTTTGGTTACATTTGTAGAAGGAGCATCTCACCGGGCCCCATCAGAATCTTTTCCCACTTTGTTATGGGCCTTACATTATCACCAAGGTTGTGGGTAGCAATGTTTTTGAGCTTAACACTCCACTCTTCCTTGATCTGCATTTAGTATTCAATGTGGACCTCCTTCGACCATATTTTCCCCCATTATTGGACATCTCTGAGATCGTAGAACAATTGACACCAACAAAGCTCAACCCTAACTGCATGGAACAAGCATCCACTGATCAGATAGTGGACACTCAAGTCAAGGGCACTCTCCAGCAGTCGATCCAGATTTATCGGGTTGTCAAGGCAGGGCAACTCCTACACCAAGGCAAGTGGCTCACCTGGGAACAAATACATCAGAAGTTTTCTCACCCGATGGGGGAAATCAACGCAATGTATGCCATTTCTTCCTAAGGGGGGAGGATTGATCCTGCTGGATATTGGTGGCCACCCACCTATTCCAGTTGGCTCCTTGTGTCCATTTTTTGTGAATCACATTCTTCTGTACTACTTTGTAATTGTGGATTCTACACTTATGGGGTTGTATGAATCCCCACACATCCTCCAGGTGGATACAGTTGGTCTCTCGCCTAATCCAACTGGCTTATTTTGTGTTTTTTCATGTCAACACATCTTGCTATACTTCCAGGACCGTTTTGGGGCCCTAAACGTTGTTTTTTTTTGCTCGTCAATCAAACTATAAACTGAGTCAGAGTTTGATGGTGAGATGTGTAGTTCTCTTAAATACCTTTCCAACGGGCTATCACGTGCCTAAAATGTAGGTCGTATGCAAAATTTATGACCCTTGGAAGTTGAGGTTCCAAATTACACCAACTTACCCATAGGGCCCACATGACTTTTGGTGTTTTACCTTCTAGAGTTAGGTTTTTGAATGTCTAGGATTTTGGCATTCATGAGTAATATCAAAAAGGCCTCTGGTACCTCATTGTAATCCATTCTGCTCAAACGGATGCATGTAGCAGCCACATCTCTTCTTAGAGATAGCTACCACCATTCGAGCAAGTGTTTTAGTTTTGTAGTTTTACAGTTTCAACCTATTTCATTGTTTAATAGAAGATATTGTTCACTGGATATTTGTATTAATCTTCATATCTCCATGTTTATTGTATTCAGTCTGTTAATCAGTTTGTTCCGCTCCTAAATCTGGATCACATACCGAACTTAATATAAAAGGGAAAATGTTAGTTGCAAGCTTGGAGGAGATGGAATCAAATGAAATTATAGTGTGAGTTAATGACGATAGAATTTTTTATATTGTTAGAGAAGGTAATTTTTATGATTAAATTTTTTCAAATAATGTGTAGATGTACTTGTGTGATAATCTAACACGAACTACTTGTTGTCCAACATATCGAATTTTTTGCAAGAGATGTCTTTGTCATGGTTGCACCTATAGACAACACTGAAAACGTGAAATATTATTTTATGTGATTATTACAAAAGATGAGGTTATTAGAAGATTTTTATGATAACGATTTTATATACGAAAGATGATCCATCATATTGAAATGATATTTTTTTCAAGAAACCCATCAAACCGATACTCATGTTCACTTTCAAGACTACCAATCAGATATCATAAGTTGTCAATATAGTCATTTGGTATGTGCAGCACGCATAAAGTTAATAGAAGTTCAATCAAGAAAAAAAAAAAAAAGTTAAAAAATGGAAAATGTCCAAAGCCAATCATAAGCGAATAATTGAAGATGGCATACCATTACGATTTATTTAAACAAGTGACATGTACATTCGAGAATTTTATATTTTGCATTGAATGTACACGTATTTATGAATATCTAGGATTCTAGAATTATTTTCAATTTAGTTTACTTTCATGGTCCATTCAATTAAAAAAAATTATATTTTTGATTAATTATAAAGTTTACTAAGCTTTATTTACAATTTCAGGGAAGAACCTATAGATTGTATCTAGGGAACCTAAAATGATCTATACTTTGGATGATTATATTTTAATCCTACAAATTATCCAGATTGTATACACAAATCCTTTAATGCATGTAACCAATTTACTACATATAGGATTTGCATTCATTATTTGCAATGATTGTTCAATACTTTTTCATATGAAGAGGATAACTTCGTATAAAAACTAGGACCCATTTCCATGTCATTATAAGGGACTATTGATGGCTTAGAAAAACTTTAAAGACATCTTAAAAAATATGATTAACATCCTAACTAAAGAATTCAAGGTAATACATATGATTAACATCCTAGTTAAAAAATTTAAAGACATTTTAAAAAGTATCAATTTTAATTATGAAATTGTAAATTTTGATTCCAAAAGTGTTGATATTATATTAAATTGTTAAATTTATGCATTTAGATTTCAATATCTTGAAGCAAATTGAAAACAAAATTGAAATTATGAGCTACTTGAAAAATGTGTATGATGAACCTAACACTATTAATATTCTACAAATTAAACATATTTTTCATTAAGTTTGGTTGAAAAAAACTTAAGTTGAAAAAGAATTTGATTGTGTGACCTAATAACTAAAAATAAAAAAATAACAGGTCATCTACTAAGGCTTGGTTTGTTGCATTTAGATCTTTATTTTTTAAATTGAATTTGGAGTATATTCAAAATTCAAGGTAGTGTATGATTAGCATCCTAATTAATCATTAATAGCACTAGTGAATACTTTCATTAATAGTAGGTGTCATATTAATGGCACTAGTGAATACTTCTAATGTGCAGAGGATTGATAATTTCCATCAACCCTTTCCTACCCTTTTCGATACATAAACAATTTATATCAATATAAATTTTAATGAAAATTGTTTACTTAGATTAAAGTATATTTTAATTTTAAATATTAAAATAGGTTCTAGATCATGTTTTTATTTCAAAGTACATATTTTTATTTCACATTTTCTTGAATAAATATATTGAAAGCTTGAAAAGAAACCAAAGACGAACATAACCAGTTTAATTTTGGACTATTATTTCATTGTGATTTTTCAATAAAGAAACCAAGGATGAACATAACCAGTTTAGTTATGTACTGTCATTTCATTGTGAATTTTCAATTTTGAGTTCATAGTTTTTACTAAATTTTGGTTTAATAGGAGTCTACGCCCTATCAAAATAAAGGAAAGGCCTAGATTTATGCAATGATCAATATGCTTAAATTTACAATTTGCATTGTTAAAGTCAATTTATTATCACTTGAATGGAATGGAATAAAACCCATATCACCCAATGAAAACTGGTTTTTACCTTGGTAGTCTAATACTAATTTTTCATCATCATGGACTCAGACTTTTTTTTTATGTTTTCACTCTAATAAGAAGCTCTCATATATTATTAATATACAATATTTTTTTTTCCATTCTAATATTATTAATATGAGGCAATTGAGAAGTCTGAAACCTAACTTCAACAACCCTCTAGTCCTCAACCCTCATATCTGAGTGTCATTTGGGGTAAGGGCCTCCAAAGTGGGAAGCTATAAAATTTGATCACTTGTTTGACTATTTTCAACAATATTTTCAAATCAAACAAAATTTAAATTATAATTGAAAAACTATAATTTGATAACTACCCAAATCTTATATCACTACATAATCAACTCCATTGTATACAAAATCAGCTCTACTTCACATAGTACTCTGGATAATTGAGCAGACGAGTGCTCTCTTTCAAAGAGAGCACCTCCTCTCTGACCGAGCAACTACCAAGGATCAAAGGAGGGGGTGACGAGAGATGTTGAGGCATTCCCTCGCTATTATGTCTTTCACCATCATAAAAATCATAAAAATTGAAATTATAAGCTGACCATAAAACATAAATTATCCTTTCACCATCATAAAAATTGAAATTATAAAATCATAAAAATTGAAATTATAAGTTGACCATAAAACATAAATTATCCTTTCACCATCATAAAAATTCAAATTATAAGTTATTGACTATTTATTAATGAATAAACAATATATTTCACTATCATAAACAATATAAGTTTCACCATCATAAATAATATAAGAGAAATCAAAGATAAAATAATAAACAATATATTACACCATCATAAACAATATAAGAGAATTCAAAGATGAGACAATAAATTGATATTTTGACTTCCAAAAATATCAAATATATATAATATAATGAAAGTTTGAATAGTTACACTGTCAAATGCATAGGTTCCACATCCATTTTATGATGATAACAAAAACTAAGACATTTAACTCCAAAATTCTAGACTCTAAGTCATGCTTTAAGATAAATCACTTCATACCTGCAATTCATACTTACAAAAGAAAACATTCGTCGAATTCAAAATTTAAAAATTTACAATAAAATATATCTACAAATTTAAAATAAAATGTACACATGCATCATTTTAGATAAATAAAACAAATTGAAATTAAAGCAAAATTGACATGCATACAAAAAAAGTTAAATTTCATCCTCCAACATACTCATTTCCACAAAATATAATGTAAACATATGTAACAATAAAAAACAATTAAAAAAACAAATAACACATATTAGCATATATACTTTAATTAAATATTAAAATAAACAATAAAAAATAATAACATACCCAACCACAGTTCCACATATTTAAGATTATCACTCTCTTTTTATTATATCTTTTTGACAATTTTTTAAAACAAAACTTCCATCACAAAGTTCGAAAACTTCCAAAATAGTTATTCTCCATATTAAGCATACATGATCTAAACAATGTAAAATCTTATCTAAAATCTTTCAAATTTTTAAAGAAAAAAATTGTGTTCTTGGTAACCAATTTTTATGTTTAGAGTTAGATAATACTCTGAAAATAAATATAGTTGTGTATGCATAAAGTTCACAAATATCCATATTAATTTATTCTTCTAATAAATACTTATCTCCTTGTGGATAAAGTCTCAGATCCTTCAAGTGAAATTCTCATGTTAGGTGATTTTATTTACTCAGCAGTAAAATACTTATCTCCTCAGTAGTAAAATATTTATCTCCTCTTCTGCAGTGAAATAGATTTTTTCATACAATCAAATTGTCTTTCAAATTAAATGACTCATAAATCTTCGTATTAAGTCATTCTTCCAAGAAATTATTTATATTTATGAAAGTTCACAAATCTCAATTTTTAAAACCATTCTTCTAGAAAATACTTATCTCTTCTTTCTGCGGTGGAATAAATGTTCTCATGTAATCTTTATGTACATGAAAAAAACACAAATCTGCACATATATTAAGTCATTCTTCAAAAACCATTTAAATCTTTCATCTTTGGGATGTATTCATATTACATATAATCAAATGTGTTTTGAAATATGTCTTTGTCATAATCTAAACATAAGTGAGATCATGCACGTGCATAGTTTATTTGCAAATCTACTTGAATGTTGGTTTTTGTGGTTAGTAACCAATTCAGTTAAGAGTTTGACAATACCCTGACTAGAAGGAATTCACTTCGTTGTATGTATAAAACACAAATGTCCATACTAAGCCATTCTTTAGCAATATGTAAAGAATGCAATCGAAGAAAATTTAGAAACTTCTCATTTTCTGATGTGGAATAGAGTCTATTCTCAAATAATCAAATGTTCAAGTTCAAAATTAGGTTTTCATCATGATCTAAACATAATTAACATTGAATGTACCATTTTAGACAACAATAATCTTATATAAGGGTTTTATATATTTCAAAATAATTGATCAAAGCATTGAAAAGTTATATAGACATTAGTTTAGTAACCCTATGAATAGGAAAGACTAAACTAAAATTTTGAAAAAAAAAAATTGAAAAAAGTGAAAAATATAAGTTTATTTAACAAAAATAAGCTTGAACACTTTTATATAAAAGCTCAACATAAAATCGAATTAAAACTCACTAATGTGCAATAAACATACATTTATGAATCATCATGAATAGACGCATCATTCTCAGGTATGAATACATCCTTCTTAATCTGAATCTTCTGCGCATTATTCTCCACATTTTATTCAATCACATTCTCAGACACTCTATTCTCCACGTTGCTCTATATAACACATTTCAAATTTGAAAATTTGAAAATTAAATTTAAATTATTTTAACACATTAAATTGTAGTTTTAAATTTTGAAACATGCAATGCATGTGATGTGTCAACCTAAATATCAATAAATTCTACCCACCATACCCTAATATTTAATAAATTAAATATTGTTTAAGACATTCTTCTTTTAAATTGATAATTTAAATGACAATTTGCAATTTTAATATATAACTAAATTTGTTTTCAACATGCAATGATACCTGTAAACTCTCACCTTCTTCAAACCCTCCCAATGAGAATTGGGACAAACTTGTCCAAGTAGTAAGATATAGAATAGGGATATGTGAACAACACAACTAAGAACTAAATCTAGGATTCAATGTGTTCACATTTATACAAAATCATAAATGTCATGTTGTTGATCTTATTCAAAATATTGAAAATTAGACAACTAAAGTGATCATATGTGGATATTGGAAAACACATAACTGATTCAATTCATCCAAATTTAAACTTGCGGAATTAAGTCATTTATTTATTGGAGATTCATTTAACATATGACCAAACTACAATTAATGACAATAACAACTCAATTATTTCTATAGATACAATGATATGTATCTAAATCTAGAACTACAAATAAATTATCCTCAAATGCGTTAAAAATTTATTAACTAGAACACATATCAATCCGATGTTTGGGTTCATCATTCTGAATGACCCATTTCCAACCATTACGGAAAAATTTTGCATACTCGTTAAGATCTTACACTGACATGGTATCTAACTCCTCGTTTGTTTTATAAACAAAAATGGTTCTTGAATTGGTTTCTTCTCTCTAACGGTTCAAACCAATATGAACACCATAAAAAATCGATTCCAAATTTTTCCCGATTGCATTCCTAGTCTCTTTTTCAACCTCTGATGAAGCTCACTACTCTAAATGTGAGGCAAATGCCCTTGTTGGACGAAATACTAAGTGTCGTGAAGGTCTCTGCAATGTCGCAATTCGATATGCACATTTCCAATCATATGTACGTCATTTACTATACCCATAATAATCGGATAGTAGGCTAGTATAATCAAGGTGCATGTCCATAAAAAAATCTGCATAAAAGTGTAGCAAAATAATGTGGAAGCTCATCATTTCCCGACAATTTATCATACGCTGCCAAAAATCTATTATAAATATGTTTTACTATGTTGGGGTGCTTAAAATATTGCACCTTCAACATCTTTTTCTTTGGCTCATATTTGAAATTAAACATAAAACTTGCATTTTCTTTTGAAATTTTATTTTTTACTACGTCTCATTTATCAGGGCCCATCATCTCCGACTTCTATCTCCTCATCAAATCGATAAAATTGTCAGTCGTTGGCCCCATCTTTTGATATGTATCCATAAAGTTTTGAAATGAATGCAAAACAATCTCCAAGCTTTGTTTACTTTCTCGAGGAAGATCCAAGCTCTTCAAATCATTTTCCAACCTGTTTTTAACACCTCAGCATTACTCAATGGTCATTGTTTCAGTAATCTCTTCCTAGAGAAGCTCATCACCAACATCTGAAGGATAGGTGGATGTAGGCGTGTAATCTTTTGTTTCTTGATAACGCCTCTTAAATCCACTTTCACCCTCTTCACCAACATTATAATCTTCATGATACCCACTCTCTCTTTCATTATCTTTCATTCTCTACACATATTCATTTAAAAGTAATTACAACATTTAACAACATAAATTAACATAAGAAAATTAAAAAAATAAACATATATAAACACACACACACACACACATATACAAAAATACAAAATCAAAGAAAATTATCAAAAATATTTTCTTGTCCTGATGTATTTCCTACATTCTCCGATGTAGGAGTATTAATGTGCAACCTATCTAAGAAAGTTGCATCCATAGCACTATTTTGAGCACATTCTCGAGATGATCTATTAACAGACTCATTTGATAATCTTCTCCTCTGACTAGACTGTCGTTGGTCACTCAGAGTCTCAGTCGAAGAAAGGGTTCATCTTCTTCCTTCATGGGATAGCCTAGAGCGTTTGCGATGAATGTTTAGAGACTTTTGTCTCGACATCTCGCCTCAATAACTATCTTTTGAAAATTCATGAATATGAAATTTCATAAGTTATAGAAACATTAAATGGAAATATTAAATTTATAACACAAGCATTTAAGCATTTATAATAACTTCATAGCATCGCAGACATATATTGAAAACACTATAACAACTATATTTTTTACAATCACTGAAAAAACATTTACTTAAAACTAAAACAAGAAATAGTGTTACATTATATGTTGTTGCTATCATCTTAGATATATGCTTAGAAAAAGCTTCAAGGGATCATTGATCAAACCCTCGGGGCAAATCTCATCATGACACATGGAATAAATTGTCATGAAGAACTTTTAGGGTAAAATATCAATCGACTAACCAGCAACATACACAGGTGGCACCAACAATAGAAGAGAATGGCAACATACACAAGGTGGCATTAGCAAGAAGATAAAGAGGGTGATACCAGCAAAAAAATGAGGAGGGAGACACCATCAAGTAGAACTAATTCCCAAACAATAATCAAGAATAGATCTGCAGCAAGATGGAAAAGACCAAGAAGAATTATCCTAGAGGGGTCATACCCACTCAATTAAATAATTTAATAGTTTAAACAAATAATATTTTATAACATAAAATATTTATTTTTAAATCATAAAAATCAACAAGAAAAAAAAAAATCAAGAGAAGGAATTCAAAGTCAAGGAAGCTAACTTTCTTTAACAAAAAATAAAGAACAAAACCAAAAACCCACACAACAATTAAGGGGGGCATAACGCAAGCAAGGGTGGTTTCAATACAAAGTCAACAATTAAATTCTTCCAAAAACAAGGCGACTAACTTTCTTTAGGTAACAGCAAAGCACAAAACCAAAAACCCACACAACAATTAAGGGGGCCATAAGTCAAGCAATGGTGATTTCAAGACAAAGTCAACAATTAAATTCTTCTTTAATGGAAAAATGTCCACATGATTCTCATGATATTTACTTGTAATTTTTTATCATCCCAGCGTATAAGGAAGATCAATAATACGATCATGCTCTTCTTAACTACTCCTAGGTCTCATGGACCATCCCAGGAGAGAAAAAAATCACACATTATATCAACTTGGTACTTAACCAAAAGAAACAAAAAAAACAGAGGAAGATCAATAATGTGATCATGCTCTTCTTAACTACTCATAAGTCGCATGGACCATTGCGGGAGAGAAAAAACTCGCACATTGTCTCAACTTGGTACTTAACCAAAAACAAAATAAACCAAAACACCAAAAACCCACACTAATCAGAGTTTTCATATTTCAATTTATGTGATGTGTGAAGTTACATTCATATTTGCAAAGAAAGAATGAATTTTAAACAAAAGTAAAGTACGGAATTCAAATTTAAATGTACAAATACAATCTGAAATATAAATTTTCTACATCAAAGAGTCCATTATAATTCATAATTAACCTTAGGATTTTCAAACTGAATGTATAAGTATTCAATTGAACAATGATTGTTTGTACATGGATAGGGCCATATTCAAACTCAACCTTAGGAAAAGGTTGGCAGGGTCGAATACGTCCCTGTCCATGTACAGGGAGAGGCCCGAATTTAGACCCATCCCTGTACATGGACAGGGTCGTTTTGATGGCAGCATACACCCTCTAAGGGACACCCTGAGACCGAAAAAGAAAACGTTGAACATAGGGGCTCCAACTTTCCAACCATGACTAGCGTTGGTTTGCCTACAGTTATAAGGTGAATCTGTTTGTGCAGATTTGTGAAATAAAAAATGACAATATTTAGGACTGAAACTTCTGCATCTACGAGAGAGGAATTGCAACTAATGAGAGAGAGAGAGGTGGTAGATTTGTAATGGAAACTCTGTTGCATTTATAATGGGTCATTTGATGCATTTATTAGTGAATATTGGTTGCGTTTATCATAGGAATTTACTGCATTTAGGTGTTGTAATTATAGAAGGAAGTGAGAAAAGTGTGAATATGATGGGAATAATGGCACCCATAAGCTCTATTTAAATTTTATAATAGTCTAAATGCCTAGTTTTCAAGGTTTAGCTAGAAAAAAATGAAGGGCAGATGCTAACATTGATCAAGGTTGGTTTTCTGCAATAATTGAACGATCATTTTCAGTGAATATTACAGCTTGCTATATAGGCAAAGTACTGACGCTATTAATGTATACTATAGTTGTTATTAATGTGTTATACAATTGCTATTGAAGTCTAGTATAGATGTTATTTAGCTTATAAATATGTTGTTCTTCAATCTAAATGTTTAGTATGGTTATGCTTATCATTTAATGAGTGATATAGATGTCATTTAATTAGCAATACGGTTGTCCTTATTGTTTTAAATTCTCTCTGTTTTTGTACTCATTGTGATGTGGTGCTATCAGAACTATTCATTTCATAGAAAAAACACAATTTGGTAAACCATAATCTCTAAGTTGACTTAGTAGGCATTAATTGCATTCAACTATGTTTATATGAAGGATCCATAAATTGGTGTTACAGGGGAGGGAGAGAAACTGCGTAAACACATACTAAGCTATAACTATTATGTATATTTTAAGCATTTGTTGAGCACTGCACCCTCTAAATATTATTTTGAATTTCATTAGGACCCTTGAGAGTCATTCTCAATTTTAATCATGTGAATATCATGCATTTCAGAGCAATTTAGACCTATCCTTGTACATAGACAGAGTCGAATATGGCCCTGTAAGCCTTCTAAACTAGTAAAACTAACAGTATAACAATTTTAACTATAAATTACCTGGACCACCCGCCTACAGGGTCGAACACGACCCTGTCACTGTACATGGACATGGTCGAATATGACCTTATCCATGTATAGGGATAGGCCCGAATTTGGGCCTGTCCCTGTACATGGACAGGGCCATATTCGGCCCTATCATCCCATCCGATAAGAAGATGATACCTCTACTTTTTTGTGTCTGATATGGTCTAGGTGTTGTTGTTGTCGTTGATTGGTTTATTGGCTACTTGTTTGTATTTGTTTCTCATTTGCATGACTAACACTAACAATTTAATACTAACACTAACTATTTAAATCATTAAATTTAAAACTATTATAAACTAAACACCCCCAAAACCAACGTCTGCTCGCCCTCAACACCAACGTCGACCAAAATATGCCCATGTCCTGTAAGACAAGCTCGAATTCGGGCATGTCTCTGTACATGGACAAGGCCATATTCGGGCATGTCCCTGTACATGGACAAGGCCATATTCAGCCCTATCCATGTACAGGGACAAGTCCAAATTCGAGTTCGCCCCTGTACATGGATAGGGCCATATTTGGCCCTATACATGTGGCCATGTCCATGTACAGGGACAAACTTGAATTCGGGCATGTTCATGTACAGGGACAAGCCTGAATTTGAGCATGTCCCTATACATGGATAGGATCAAATTCAACCCTGTCATTGTTAGAAAAACAGGACCGCGGAGCAATAAAATAAAACAAATGCAGAAATAAAACACAGAAGATACACAATACAAGAGAGACACAGATTTACGTGGTTCACCCAGTGTGGGCTACGTCCACTAGAGAAATTGCCAGGTCCTTCCTTTATTATTATCCAACAAATGAAAGGATACAACCTACAGCAAAACCCGATGTAACTTCCTCTTCTTTCTCTCACAGTCTCCTCTCTCAGAATACAATATTCACCATCATCCATAGTCGTAATACATTTCCCTCATAAAAGAGGGTTGTCTTCTAGGGCAAAAAACCCTAACATAATCTCTATCGTTAGATCTGTGACCTTATAATGAACGGTCCAGATTTACAATGAAATTACAATATACTTTTACAAGGCAATTTTTGCTCTGGGGGCCCGCTTGCCCCCAGACCCCCCGGACCCCGCAGAGGGGGTAACCCCCCTCTGCACTCCCCCGCGTGGAAGAGTGTACATACTTCTGAGGTGTAAATACTTCATGGGGTATAAACACGGCTGAAAACAAGGACCTCTGAATCAGGAAGATAATCAGGCTCCACAACCAACAATCTCCCACTTGAAGACTGATCTCAACAACTCCATCGCTGTTGTATATGTTGGACTCTAAACCTTCTTGGACCTGGCAAATTTCTCATCTTCATATTCATTCTTGAAGACCAACTGAAACTGAGCAAGAACTCAGTTTCTCCCTAGTTACTCCCTTTGTTAACATGTCTGCAGGATTCTGGCTAGTGTGTATCTTTTCCAGCTTCAATTGTCCATCTTCCAAGGCGGATCGTATGAAGTAGTACCTCAACTGTATATTCTTAGTCTTCGAATGGAAGGTTGAGTTATTTGCAAGGTGAATGGCACTTTGACTGTCACAGTACAACTTGTTGTTCTCCTGCTGCTTTCTCAATTCCTCCATAAACCTTTGTAACCAAATCATCTCTTTACTAGCCTCTGTAGCAGCGACATACTCTGCCTCTGTTGTTGAAAGTGCAACAACCTTTTGCAGTTTTGAAATCCAACTTACTGTTGTTCCACCTATAGTAAAAA
>ML796428.1:297303-309821 GCA_009831015.1 Picea engelmannii
CCTCCCCCCCTTTGCTATTTCAAGTATGGAATCGGTATGGGATAGCTCTCTTCTCTGGTAGCTTTATATTATTTTCTCCTCTTTTCACTATTGAAAGTCAAGTCTATGTTTTCATAGCCAGTCTCTTGTTGGGCCAATTTGGTGGTTTATATATGTGAATAGTTTGGGCCTTGTAGCTTTCTAGTCCACGTGTATGATAGCACCACTATCACAATTGGGTTTCTCATGGAAATTTTGGAATCCCAATCCTTGGGTCTCTATAGTCGATTTTCTTCTCTCGCAACTTGGGTTTTATGGACAAGACTTGAAGTTATCAGCTTAATAAAATTGCTCCTGTTTATGGATAATTATATCAAGAAATGCACAAATGCACAGGTCTCAACATTCCAAATTTGGAAAAGTGGCCAGTTGTACTGGTGTCCACATAATTTGGCTTATGTGTTTACTCCTTTTGGATTAGGGTGGTAGCAAATATCTTTTCGGGAGATTCCAATAGTCATTTTGTCCTCCAACGATGTAATGACCCTTTTCTTATTAATATGAAATTAGACACTTTAGAGAAGAAAATCAAGCAACTACATAGCCAACAAGGCCTAGTCCCAGGAAGAACCTCCTTCTACTTCTTCCTCTTTTGAACCAGCATGGACAAAACTCCAATTGCTACCAGCCAACTAAGTCATCTTTCAATAGATACATAGTCATTTTCCCATTGTTTTCAAAGAACCTCTTGATGAGGATTATACAAATCTCAAACTCAGTCTACATCTCTAATATTTAGGAAGCCCTTTTTGTTTTTAGCATGTGTGATGCTCTCATTTTGCTTCTGGTTGCACATAGTCCATTTTTTAATGTAATCCTTTCAGAGGAAAATGTATGGCATATAGAATAACATCTTTGCAATAGACAATGTAATATTCTAATATATGTTGTAACTCATAGCTTCAACATCGTTTTCTAATATAAATATTTCCCAGTGTGTGTTAAAAAAAGAAAGAAAGAACATGCATGTGTAATATGTGCACATTTCTAAAGTGCACACGCATTAATAATGCATGCTCATTCCTCTATATATAAAGAAAGAAGAAGAAAACACAACTTCATTATTTTTTTTTCACCAACTTTGAATGTTTTCTCCCTATTTCTTCTCCCCAACCACCAACATGCTTAGCTCTCTTTTAGAGGTAGATTTTATTTGAAATCTCATTTTTATATTTGTTAAATTATAGAAATTTACATGTTTCTAAAAATATTTTGTTATTGTTTAATTATGGCCTATATTTCACCGCTATGGATCAAAACCTTGACCCAAACTCAAACCCTAACCCCCTATAAGATCCACACACAAAAATTAATCAATGTTATCTCAGAAACTTAATTGGTGAGCTTATGAATACTAGAGAACCATCTCATTTCCATTGGCCAACTCACATGACTACATTGTTAATTCCATTGGTCATGCAATGGTCAATTATCTAATGTATCTTAATATAAGTCTAGGATGAGATAGTACTTCTCAATCGACATTAGTAATGAAGAGGTGAAAATCTTGCATATAACCAAAGGGATGATTGTTCAATTGTTTGTTCGCCCTAAAACAAACCAACACCATAATCTAAGAAATATTCACATTTGCATAGACTAGTGCACATTCACACCATGTAAAGAACAATGGATGGATATGTGATTTATGGTATTTGATAAACCTCTCTGTGATAACTGGGAGGTTCCTTTGTATTTTCTTCGTAAATTATGGAACGATTTTATTATGGGACTTCACATCAATTATTTTGATATTTGTAAATTTCAAGGGGTTGGTCTTGGCTCTACTCAAGATCAAGAAATGGTCAGGTGCAACTCATTGATAGGGATGCCTATTCCTAGGCACATGCCTAATCCCCCTTCCACCCACAAAATCCCCTTCAAAACCACCTTGGCTTAGAGATAGGATTTAGGCCACTAACACTATGATATCATCCTTGACACATAGTCTAGTTTGACATAACATGTTTGTGGCATATTCCTGTGAAGAGTCATCATTTGATGATGTTAGACCACCAAGTGTAGGGCCTTCAGGCCATGTCGATTCTATACCACGCATGAAATTTGGCGAAGCTGACCACTTTGGTTCCACCCCAATCGTTATGCATCAATGTTCTCATTGTTGGCATACATTTCATCACCCAACAGAGGATCCTATTTAAGATAGATTCTTGGACGAGGTTAGTACGACATTTTTTTTATTTGTTCATTGATAATGTATTTATTTTTTAGATGAAAAATATTTGGTAAACATAACTTTGAAATATGTGTAATTATCTTTCATTTTTAGCATGTCCAACTCCTACGAGATGATATACTTGTATACAACTGGAAAGGCACATCTCGGAGTTAAGCAATGGTTGCAACAACATGTGTGATTAGGGCACTCACACATAGGTATTTAAATGATTTCATGTTTTCTTCCCTATAAAATTGAATTCAAGTTATAAGTGAGAGATGTGTATAAAATAATCATACATAGCTTACAAAAATTACATGTGTCATTTAATTATACCATAATTAAGATAAATGCCAATATAAATATAGATTGGAGGATGGGAACTACTATCATTTTCCTATATGAATATGAACAATAATCATGTAATTTTTATCTTCAATCTCAATTTGAGTGTGAATGACCAATTCTTGAGTATTTGAATGTCAATTCACTCATGCCCATTAAAAGCTCACTTTAATATTTTTGGGTAAAATTTGTTTCCTTAGACAAGAGAGTTTGATTACTGTTTGGTCTTCTTTCCTTGTGGCTTGTCCTGGTAGCCCCATTTTTTTGGTAGGTGTAAGGATAGAGGCTTGTAATTATTGTGTGATACTCATCTCAAGGAAGTGGGAAACCTCAAATTTATTCGGTATCCTAAACTCTTCCTTGTGTGTGGGTGGACTTGCAAGTCATCTCAAAAATGTTAATTGGTGACCAAGGCCTCTCGTTATTTGAAAATTTTGTTGTCTTTTTACCAAGTGTTCCCTTGTGGTTTTATTGCCTCCACCTTGATGTTCACCTTCATCTTCTTGTCCTTGTTCTTAATGGTGTTTTCCTTGTATTTCATTTAGAGTTTGGTCTTCTTAAGTATGGTTTGTCTTGGAAACCCCATATTTTTGGTAGGTGCAAGGATGGTGGATCATAAATACTCCATATCATTCATTTCATGGTAGTGAGAAACCCCAAATTCATTCAAGTTCTCCTCCACTCTTCCTTTTGAACAAACAAGCTTGTCAATTTGGGCTTCCATGTCATCTCAAAAAGGTTAAGTGGTGACCAAGACCGCTTCTTATTTATCAATTTTGTTGTCCTTTCAATAAGAGATCTCTTATGGTTTTATTGCCTGCACATTGTTTTTCAACTTAATCTTCCTCTTCTCATTTTGCATGGTGTTTTACTTGTGTTTCATTTAGTGTTTGGTCTTCTTTCCTTGTGGCTTGTCTTGGAAACCCCATATCTTTGGTAGGTGCAAGGATGGGAGCTCATAAATATTCCATGTAACTCATCTCGTGGAAGTGGGAAACCCAAAATTCTTTCAATGTCTCCTCACTTCTTCCTTGTGCATAGGTGGGCTTGCCAATCTAGGCTTGCAAGTCATCTCAAAAAGTTAAGTGGTGAGCAAGATATTTCCTTATTTGACAATTTTGTTGTCTTTTTACCAAGCACTCCCTTTTGGTTTCATTACATCCACCTTGTTTTTTTCCTTTGTATTCCTCTCTCATTCTGAATTTTCCATATCCCCCATTGTTGCCTCAGAGCATATTGTTGAACATAGTGCTTTGCCTCCTAGCCAAGAAGGTTAACCTCTCTCATTCCCTAAGATATTTTCAATGAGCTAATTAGTTGAAGAAATTCTTATTCTACATAAGTGGAATTTATTTTAGACATAATTTATTATTGTGACTACTAAGGGGAGGCATCATTGAGAGGCTTAGGTCATATAAGAGGGCACTGCTCTCATGACTTGTAGTCTCATCTACAATGTTTTTTTCTATATTGAATTCTAATCATATTTTTAAGTGTGTTAATTGTTATTGTTATCCCCCATTCCTAGGGATAACTAAGGAGATGGTGTCTCGATGCCCTCAGGTTGCACACATGGAGTATCGAGAGGCAACCCAGTGTTGAATTTTTACTATGCTAGGCTCAATCATGAGGTTTATTTAATTTTAGAATTTACTTGAACCATAAACAAATGTAGCTACACCATTCACAATTGATGCAATAACCAAGATCAAAAGAAGAAATATCGTGCACAAGAACACAAGAAATACCATGGGAAACCCTTCTACTCAAGGGAAGAAAACCCAACAAACATTTTCTATATTCTCAAGAGAAAGACCTCCCACACCATAGGCTTAGCACACAAAAGGGTGCTCTCCAAAACCAAGAAGCTAGCACCCAAGAGAGGTGCACACTTCAGGCCTAGAAGATGTACTTGCTGAAATTTCCAAATGACAAGTGACTTGTGTGTGTTGTGTGTTTCCTCAATGGGGAAATTACCTTTATTTATACTAGACTGGACAAACCAAAAGTGGTGTCTATTGGCACAACAGGGCTGACCTCAATAACTCAGAAAATAATTAATTATTGCAATAAAAATTAATTATCTTTCACATATGGTGAAGCCGACCTATACCCTTTACATCATAATTAGGGTTACAGGTAAATATTACTCTTAGAAAATATAGTAAGGGATCTCACACACCCACTAGTGCTCAACCACTAGAGGCACGTCCACCTATACTCAGCCACAGGAACGTCCTACTCAATGGATCTCTCTCTCACTGAGTCCATGGGAGAATCATCTGGAGTACCATCTCAAGCCTAACTCAACTGAGTCCATAAGGCAGGAGACCACACGTCATAACAATTCAGTCCAGAGTCTGATGCACACCCACCACATGGGCACCTTCACCCCTCACAGGGGTACACATCGTCTCATCTCAAACGACACACCCATCTCATGGACATCCTCACCCCACACAGGGGAATACACATCGACACACCCATATCATGGGAATCCTCACCCCACACAGGGGCACACAATGTCCCATCTCAATATCAAAGAGGAACAACACACCCATCACATGGGTACACCCAACTCATGGGCTCTCTCACAAGTCGTATCACTCAGTCTCAGAGGAGAATGTGTCATGGAGGATGTCTCATGAAGCTGTAATAATAAACACTCCCTCTCAGCTAGGGAGGCATTCTCCACCAGGCCAAGTCTCTCACAGAAGTACTTGAACTTCATCTTAGCAAGCGGTTTGATGAAGATATTTGCAATCTTCTCATGTGTAGGAAGGTACTTCACATGTACTACTTTCCTCTACACCATGTATCTGATATACTGATATTTTATCTCAATGTGTTTCGATTTATCGTGAAACATAGGGTTCTCAGAGAGCTTCACATAGCTCGGGTTATCACAATGAATAATGGTAGGATCCATCTCATGATCAAATAAATCTGTCATGAGCTTGTGAAGCCACACTGCTTCGCAAACTGCCACACTCAACACTATATACTCTACTTCTGCAGTACTCAAGGACACAAAGCTTTTTTTCCTGCTGCACCAGGAAACCATGGCAGACCCCAAGGTAAAACAACAATCGGATGTGCTTTTCAAGTCCACAGCACTCCCTTCCCAATCTGCATCGGCATATCCCTGCAAACTCATGTCTACACCGGAGGCATATCTCAGGCCATATCAAACTGTGCCTCGTAGATATCTCAATACATGCTTCGCTTCTATCTAGTGAGTCTGTCTCAGATGACTCGTGAACTGGCTAAGTACACTCACTGCATAGCATATATCAGGTCTGGTGTTAACCATATACATCAATGATCCAATCGGTTGTCATTATAAGTGTGGATCAATCTCGCCTGAATCAATAGAAGCATCGTTCATTTTCTTCAAATCCATCACCATCGGAGTAGGCATGGATTTGCAGTCTGTCGTACCAAACTTCTTCAATATATCCACTATATATTTTTCTTGACTTGGGAAAATTCTCATCAGTCTTCTGTCATACTTCTAGTCCCAAGAAGTAGTGCATCATACCCATATCCTTCATCTCTAATTCAAAAGTCAATGATCACTTGCATTCAACAATAATTATTTCTGAATCAGTGAGGAATAAGTCATCCACATACAGGACCAAGATCAGGAACTAGTCACCAACAATATGATAATATAGGTTTGGACCAACAACACTCTTGTTGAAGCCCAAACTCATCAGGAATCCATCCATGTTCTTGTACCAAGCATGAGGTGCCTGCTTTAGCCTATACAGGTCTTTCTTCAACCTGCACACATGATATTTCTCGTCGTGTATCACGAATCTCTCTGGATGCTCGATGTAAAATTCTTCCTCAATCTCACCATTAAGAAAGGTTGCATTTACATCCATCTGATGTAGTTTTCATCCCATGGATGCATCTAGTGCAATGATAGTATGGATGGAAGTGTATCATGCTACTGGAGCAAATGTCTCATCATAGTCAATTCCCTCTACTTGTGATAATCCTCTGGCTACAAATCTTGCTTTGTATTTCTCGACACTTCCATCAATTGCATGCTTGATCTTATAGATCCACTTGGAAGTCACTACAAACTTTCCTTCTAGTCTTGGAACAATATCCCACACATCATTCTTCAAGATGGACTAATATTCTTCTGTCATGGCATCTTTCCATACCTGTTGACCTACTGCTTCTTCATGAAAATAAGGCTTAGTATCAATGATGTGGCTCATGGCTGAAAAATAGCTCAAAAATTGCTTTGGTCTCTTACTCTCTCGGAATGTTCCTTGAGGAGCTGCATGGCCCTCTGCCTCCTACAGAGTTTGTCGAGCCCAAGCAGGCCTTTTATTGCCTACTGCAATGTCTCTGGGGATATCAACTGGAGCAACTGGATCAACTGGAATAACTGGATCAACTGGAACAAGTGGATCAACTGGAATAATGGTTGTCTCCCTTTGAACTATTGGAGGGGGAGAAGGTATTATCTCACTGTCAATCTCCATATGAGATTCTTTGGATCTTTAAAAGGCTATCTCTTATTCAAAGATAACATCTATGCTCACCTCAATCTGTCTCTGACCAGGGATGTAGATCCGATATGCCTTCAAAGATTCATTGTATCCCACAAATGTACCTTTTCTTACTGAAGGGTCTAGCTTGGATCTCTTTTCTTTGGGTACATGAAAGTATACTAGACACCCAAATATCCTAAAGTGTCCAGTCTCAATATTTACTCTAGTGAAGGCTTCTTCAGGAGTTATGTTCTTCAAAATATGTCAAGGACTCATGTTCTGAACATATACTATTGTCATGCATGCTTCTACCCACATAATCATAGGTAGACTCGGATCATGTATCATTCCTTTGGTTGCCTCAATGATGGTTCTGTTTTTCCTCTCTGCAACCCCATTTTGTTGAGGGTTGTAAGGAACCATGTACTCCCCCTTGATCCCTGCTTCAATACAAAAATTACTGAAATCCTTGGAGGTGTATTCTTCTCCATTATCTGATCTTAGTACCTTGATATTTCTTTCGGTCAGGTTCTCAACCTGAGCTTTGAATTCTTGAAATCTTGCAAGGACTCCATCCTTGGTCTTCAGGAAATAAATCCAAGTTTTCTGAGAGTGATCATCTATGAAGAGTACATAGTACAAATATCTATTCAAGGAGGCAAAAGTCATTGGCCCACACACATCTGAATGTATTAAGTCAAAGATTTCCTTGGATCTATTGTCACTGCTCAAGAAAGACCCCTTGACATTTTTGTTGGAAGATTGGTTGTTTTCATTGATGTCAACCCTAGCCATTGGCTTTTGGACCCCACGGCTGATCGAAGTAGATAGACATGAAGGAAATTACATATGCATATACAACACCCATGGATGGATAGTATAATTCATTCCACTTCTGGTGGTTTGTGGCACGTCACGTGGATCCTCACGATTGAGGAGAAATGAATTTTTGAAGATGACAATGTGAATTGAAGCAGAAACTACATGTTATCCCTAATGTTAAAATAAAGTGACATAAAGGGTATAAATACATCTCATTATACATTCATTTTTCAACACACACAAGTTTGTTAATGAACAAGGAGATATAAGTCAAATTTCAGAGGAAATATGAAGTAAAGAAGGCCGAATTTCAAGGGAAGATGAAGTCTTTTGGTGATGTGTTCTAAGGTATGTTATTTACAGGTCATATTACCAGTTTTGCTATAAATTTGTTTCTAGAACGATTCATATGGTGAAATTTGGAGGATATTGAGAAGACATATCTAGGTATTTGTGGTAAAAATTTCAGCTCTTTATTCTCTATAATTTGGGAGATACACTTTGTGGAAGATAGGGTTTTTGACTAGTCCTGAAGCTAGTTATAAACAAGTGTTCAAGGTAAAAAAGACATAACGTCTTCATAGAGAATCCAAATGAAGTGAGACCAATTTCATTGGAAAGAGTACTGGTTGTAGTTTCTTTTGTACGAATTTCAAAATCTTATGTTAAATATTGAGTGTGGGGCATTATGTACAAGTTCGCTCTCCTGAATAAACCAGAATTGAATAAGGTCTACCATTTTCTCTATAACTCCTTTTATGGGAGGATTCAAGGAGTGAAACTTGGAGGAGTTTCAGAGAATACATTGAGTAATATTATCTATAGGATCAAAGTATTCCAATAAGTGAAGAATTGTAGAAGTTGAAGAACTCTCAAGAAGCATTATCAGGTTCTATGTGATGGTTGGTTGATGGTGATAATTTAATGTAAAGTTTTATTATCTCTCATATATTCTTGGGTGGAAGGAAGGGGCAAGGATGGATAGGTCAAACCTCTCTTGATATTGGAGGATTGTATCTTCATTTTGGAGGTTTATCCCTCCCTTTATATTTGGAAGCTATAGCTTCCCTTGGAAGTCATTACTTCCCTCGAACAATAACTAATGATTATTTATAATATATTGTGCATGGTGTATTGTGGTGTATTGGTGTAACTCTTCTACTATTGTTCATTGCTCATTGGATATAATTGAATATATAATATGGTTGAAGTATAAATTGAAAAAGTTTGTAAATTGTACTTGATATTGATTCACCCCCCTCTCAGTATCAACATTTTTTTCCAAGGGCACAACCTCTGCAAACACATTTATGCTGAATCTATATCTCTGGAAGACGTGTTACCATTTTCCCTAGAGATGGAAGGGCTTTATAATGAATGTGAGAAATTCTCCTATGCCAGAGCTCACTCAAGCTGATAATATCATGTAACAGGGCATGGACTGGTCTGATAGTTAACTTGTATAAGATGTTTTCTTGAACACCAATTACTCTGGAAGAATTTATATGTGATTCCTTGTGCCATGCAAGGACCTTTCCTTCAAAAAAGGTAATCTTGTAGCCTTTTTCTTCTAAGGTAGAAATGGAGGCAAGGTTCCTCTTCATCCCAAGTACATATATTACTTCACTTAATTGAAGAGGTATGTCAGAATCTAGTTGGAAAGTAGAAGTTCCAACCCCTTTCACATTATGTTTGGTATTTTCTCTAAGAAAACCATGTAGATTGGTCTCTTTCTCAACAAGACCAGTGAGGTGATCTCTAAATTTGGTCATGTGCTTGGAGGCACCACTGTCAATTAACCAAGTATAATCATCAGTAGGAACCATACCTGAGAGTGCTAAAATGAATAAGAAGGCTTCTTCTTTGATGTCTTCATCTCTCTTAAGTCTTGTCTTACAAGAACTGTGTTTTCTTGATCCATCAAGCTTATCTTCCATCATAGTTCTATTCATCATATTTTCATATTCTTCACAAACCCTTTTCAACTGGGCTAGGAAACCTAACAGCTAGGCTAGGCTAGCAATTTTAGGTTTCGTTGGGCTTATGACTGCCAACAATAAGCCTTGAAATTCGAAAGAACACTGGTGGGATGAAAAGCTCCTTCAATGAGTTGCATAAACCCTAAATATGAATTTTCTGTAGAAAATTAGGAAACCCTAGAAACCTTAGGGACAAAAATAAAAAATTCTCGGAATTGCAATATGAAGATTTTTGGAGGTGTGATGAAGGAGGCCATACACTCCTATACAGTTAGTATCCCGAGTTTCCAAGTATAGGCGCTGAAATACCTCAAAAAGAGAAGGAGAAGGTCATATGGATTTTCTAGAAACCCTAGGAGGGTCGTACGGTTCTGCATAAGAGAGATGGCAGCTGCTAGAAGCTTGTGCAATGGGTTCTTCAAGACCTGTGCTTTGATACCATGTTGAATTTTTACTATGCTAGGCTCAAGAATGAAGTTTATTTCATTTTAACATTTACTTGAACCATAAACAAATGCAGCTACACCATTCACAATTGTTGCAATAACCAAGATCACAAGAAGAAATACCATGCATAAGAACACAAGAAATATCCTAGGAAAACCTTCTACTCAAGGGAAGAAAACCCATCAATACTTTGCTATATTCTCAAGAGAAAGACTTCCCACACCATAGACTTAGCACACAAAAGGGTGCTCTCCAAAACCAAGAAGCTATCGCCCAAGAGAGGTGTGCACTTCATCCCTAGAAGATGTACTTGTTGAAATTTCCAAATGACAAGTGACTTGTGTGTGTTGTGTGTTTCCTCAATGGTGAAATTACCTTTATTTATACTAGAATGGACAAACCAAAAGTGGTGTCTATTGGCACAACATGGCCGACCTCAATAACTCAGAAAATAATTAATTATTACAATAAACATTAATTATCTTTCACATATGGTGGAGCCGACCTGTACCCTTTACATCACAATTAGGGTTACAGGTAAATCTTACTCTTAGACAATATATAAAGGGATCTCACACACCCACTAGTGCTAAGCCACTAGAGAATGTCCACCTGTGCTCAGCCACAAGGATGTTCTACTCAACAGATCTCTCTCTCACTGAGTTCACGGGAGAATCATCTAGAGTACCATATCAAGCTTGACTCAACTGAGTCCACAAGGCATGAGACCACACGTCGTAACAACTTGGTCTAGATTCTAACGCACACCCATCACATGGGCACCTTCACCCCTCACATGGGTACACATCGTCTCATCTCAAATGACACACCCATCTCATGGGAATCCTCACCCCGCATAGGGGCATACACATCGACACACCCATCTCATGGGAATCCTCACCCCACACAGGGGCACACAACATCCCATATCAGTCTCAGAGAGGAATGACACACCCATCACATGAGTACACCCAACTCATGGTCTCTCTCACAGGTCGTATCACTCAGTCTCAAAGGAGAACATGTCCTAGAGGATTTCTCATGAAGTTGTAATCATCAACACCCAACACACATAGCCCTTCATTCACCATACATCACCGCTCGACGATGGTATCATGGTCCACCACAGTTGGCTTGGATCAAAAAATGCAATGGGTCTTTCTCCATGAGGTAACAAGTTTGGTATTGTGGTAAGTTCCATTATAATAATTCACGCATTTGAATATGTTGCAAAGAGTACTTTCTTGATTTTGAAAATGTTTGGTTGGAAATTATGCTTTTTCCTTATTTCACCTTGGTGAGTGTCATGCTTTCCTAGTAAGTGGCCACCCTTAGGGAAAGGGTTGCTACCCGAGGGGTCTCCTTGAAGGGTCATCATACCATTCCCAATCATACTTACCACTTTCCATCACATCTTCCCCTTTGTTTCCTCATCTTTTTGGTTTTCGGGCTTATTGATCCAAGAAGGGCATGTACCTCATTTCATGGGAAGAAGGGGCCATTAGGCTTGGAGGTTCTTTAGAAAAATACATCATGCAGTAGAATCTCACCATGGGACCCCAAGAGAAATGAAATGCTTCTCATAAGAAACTTAAGGGACCCATAATAATAACTAATTAAATAATTATCAACTTCGAGGGAGGAGCATTTGTGGGCTATGCATTTTCTTTTTAGTGCTCCTTATTGACCTCAACCTGGAAGGTATTCATAAAAGCATACTAACTAAGGTAGAGAATTTATGGGCTATGCATTTCCTTTTTAGTGCCCCTTATTGTCTTCAACTTGGTGACACATGCAAAGTAAATGGATAAAATAATAAAGGGATTGGAAAAAATATACTTCAAAAACAAAAAGAGGAAAGAGGATGTGGCTTGGTTTATGATCTTTTGTCTTGTTCGTGGAAATACTAACATTCTTTTGCAAGTACCAAACACTTGAAAAGATTCTAATCCTTCACAAGACTCTTTTCAAAGCCATCCTTCATATCCAAAATTGACCAATAGGGTTTTCACTCATCATCACATCACCTTTCATCTCAATCCCCCTAGGGTCCTCAAGATTCCCCCCTTGTGGTGACTTATCATCACTAAATTTAGGGGAGTGTCTATCTAAGGTGACAATGGGTAGGTACTCCCATAGTTATCACACTTACATGGATTGGGTTGGGATTTTCCCAATCTACAGATTGTGTGA